>JAAEAF010005171.1:92321-133774 GCA_011037195.1 Triatoma infestans
CCCCCCCCCAAAAAAAACGATCACTTTTTCCCTAGGAAAATGTTTCAATAAAAATAATAGATATTTGTATGTGTAGGTAGTGTACGAAGTTTAAAGAAAATCGCGTTTTCGAGAACATTGCGAAAAACTCAAAAGAAGAAAAAACGTTTAGTAAAGTCGCATTTTTGGTTGATGGATTTTGCCCGGAAGTTTCGTGTCAGATACGGCTGTAGTGCCTAAACAGAAAACCATGATTGAGCTTCCTGCGTTTTTGCGATATTTTGTTCACACACACGCACACACATATATATATATATATACCATTGGCTAAAAACCATTTTTTTGTACTCAGGGAACTTCAAAACATGTATTTCTGGTAAAACTCAATTTCGAAAATTTGTACGATTGCAATACTTCCTCTTATTTGGATCAAGAGGAACTAATATGATCTTTTAGGTATCCGGGCCGTTTTCATGAAAAACATGATTCATTTGTAAAATATAGTGAAAGACAACAATAAATGAAAGAAGATCGATAACCACGAAAAGAAGCAGGCTTTCACGGAAAATATTTCTGATGCTCTGATTCATGAAAAACACTTGAGTTTCCGGGTTAGGACCATGTAGTGGTTTGCTAGAAACTAACGTTTCTCCTCCTACTGCAATGAGCCTCTTCAGGGTCATTACAACTTTAACATTAGCTCCATAGCTAATGGAGCACCCACAATGGAATCAATACGACAATATAAAATCAATTTAATAACAATAATAGTAATAAGAAGAAAATAAAGTAAAAAGTAAGTACGTAAGGCGAGAAAAAGTAAGAATTAGATCTGACATTTTACTGTCTGAACAAATTAAGTTCCAGAACAGTGAACGGCAACTTATTTGTAAGTATAAAGTCAGTGAAGCGTAATGCACAAAAAAAAAAATGACGATTATCTATCTAATAAACTTGGTTGGATTACATTCACTAACTTTTATTTTTCTTCCGGTACAAGTTTTAAAAGCGAGAGTGGGGGAAGGAAAAAGTATTTTATTGAATGAAAAAAATGATACAATAATCCCCCCCCCCCTTCAATGTACTATTTACCAAAACTTTCTTAAGTTTTATTATAATATTTATTTTTTTTTTAAACCAATTTATATTAAAAAAAAAGTTTAAGGAACTTTTAAGATGGCTTTATTCGCTTTTTAACTGACTCAATTCTAATTATCAATAAAGTAAGTTTTGATCTGTATTATTGACAATTTTTTAGCTCCTTTAAGTGGAGTTTAATTAAAATTTCGGATGGATAGAACTTAATTTAGTCATCCTTCTTTCTTTACTTGGTCTCTTTTTTAATTAAATGTTCAAACTGTCTATTATAGAAGATAAGTGATTAAAGCCAATGAATAAAAAGAACACGATAAAAATAACTCAGAAATATAAAAAAGTAGATTATAAAATTCGATTAATTGTTATTATTAAATAATGAAGTAGCAAATCTTTTTTAAGTGTTCTGGTACGAGTTCATTCAATTTATTAACAAGTTACTTATTTAATTGTTAAATAATTTGTAAAAGATCGCATCCACAAAAAAAAAAAAACAATTAGGCTAGAAAATATCCTAAATGCTATCTTAAGTTCCAACTGGCTCTCTGAAGAATGAATGAATTATAATGGAAGCAAGATTTAGATTATAGTTATTTATAGAGTTCATATAAAGTTATTTATATAGTTATGTATCTGTAGACATATATAATTCACTCTCTACTGCGCAAGTTCTATTTTGACGAGTTACTGTGAAGAAGAAGAAGAAGATATATACAGGATAGAATGACTGAGCGATGAGTTTTCACTATACCTTTAACCTTCCTCAGCTTGGTAACCTACTCTATGGTTTCGCTCTAACACAAATGTATGTATGCATTTAATCATATTAGACCTTGCGATCGGAGGCGATGGTTTTTAAAGATATGGGTATTCAGTATGTTCAAGATTTATTGGCGTCTAAGGCAAATTCTGAGGAGAACAACAGTGATGATTGTGAAGTTAATAAATTAACAAAGAAACAAAAATTATGGGAAGGCCTAAGCTTAGCTAAAAAATCTAGAATCGAAAATTCCAAGGGAGCTGCAAAATTGTCCATCTCCAATACCAGAAAATCTACAACGATCTTTTGAGGGACCAGCAAACAAACCAACATTTCAGAGGGCAGAAGATGCAAATGATAAAATATCACTCAAACAGCGAAAGAACATTTACGTTTTCTTTGTATCGAACAATGATGAGGAAGAAGAAAACTTAGGTTATCAAAATGAAAATAGTTTTATTTTCTTTTCGTTTTGAGTTAGATATGGCATTTTCTAGCAACCTACCTGCCGTCTTATAGCAGGGTTATATTAAATTTATTGATAAAAAAAATTGTAATAATTGTTGTGGTTGGTTGCAAAGAGCTGGAAAGCATCAGAGATATTTTCCGTGACAGCCTGCTTCTTTTTGTGGTCATCGACCGGTTTCGGGCGTTCGCCCATTATCAGGATGTTTTTTGTCAAACACTGTAATAACATAGACTTGCAAGAGCAAATACAGTTGATAAAATAATAATAACAATAATCAACCAACGGCTCCACCCTACTTTGCTGAGCAAAGTATTGTGGTGTGGCTGCCAGATAAGGTACTGGTGTCATCCCAGCTCGAGTAGCATACGGATTGGAAAGATGTATAATAAATATGGGGCGCTAATGACCACAGCAGTCGATGCGCCCACAAAAAAAAAAAAAATAAATAATAATAAACCAACTGCATAGATATAAACTTAAATAAATAACTTTTATTGTAACATTTTTCTGAAAAAATTGTTTTTTGATATTTCTCATGAATGTGAGTGGTTAAAATTCAAATGTGTTTGTTCAATATTATTGGCGCTCTCTACAATGTAATCATTGCCTCCTATCTGCTGCTGTTGGTCAGTTGGCCCATTGACCCCTACCCCCTACCACCTCTATGTTGATGTTAAGACAGATGAGCAAAATTTGAAATTTAAAGAAAATTTGTCACTTTACAATAATAGTAACTATAGTAACTAGGAGCAAGAGAAAGTCTTATTATGAGTGTTTCCCGCCAGACTTTTTCCCCCCTAACTTGTTATTTAATATTTTAATACAATCCATTTGATAATTTGATTATACACTTGCAATCAACAGGTAAATTACACAAGAGCTAATAACTGTTGTTTAAAAAGTAAAAAAATAACCTCAATATAACCTTCATCTTATTTTGTGACCAAGCACATAAATTAACTGTCGAAAGTAATTGAAAAATGGATTAAAAGTAAACTTTCCTCATTCCTCCTTCTTATTTTCCCGGCTTTCTTCTCTTATTCCATCTTTTTGCCTTCTCATTTTCATCAATCAACTGTGTCTTTCAACAGACAGTCCTGACACTACTATCTTTGAATATATTTACTATTATTAATTCTCTTAAATTAATTTTTACTTTTTTTCCCTCTCCTCTCTCTTTTATCTAAATTCTAGTTTTTGTAAACAAAGTTAGATAGAATTTTTTTTTTTAAGAATTGTGCGTTTTCTTTCTTTCTGGGCATCAAGGTTACGCATCGTTAATTTCTCTTGAGTATTAGTTAAACTTTATCTTAATTAATTCCACTTGTACTAATTTAAAATTTAAATTAAACTTAAAAAGTCTGAAGAAGTTTTCTTTACGCGGTTTATGTTCTTCTTTGTTTATTTTATTAAAACAATGAAAATTTGCACAAAGACTTGCTTTACCAAATTGTAATTGTTAAATTTAACTTAATATTAATAATAATTACTACTATTAAAAACAATTTTGACTCATTAGTCCCTTCTGATAAAACAATTTAATACAACACTACAAACTAAACCCCTCCTGCTTTAACAAGCCGCCCTCCTCTCCAAGCTAATCTGAGAAGGAAGTACAATCGGTCACAATGAGTAGAGCTTGCTCATTCGTGCTTTTTGCCATTAAAATTGTTATACATTCGATATTTGTTATCGATTAATCAACACGTTTTACACATCAGTAATGAAATAAACAGCAACTCGATCATATTGAAATTGAATCCACAACTATATATTGAAATTTATTTATTTTACTTTAGAATCCGATCAAAATTTTTTGAATATTGGCAACTGAAGGAACTACAGTCGGACTTAGGTCGAAAGTACACGAGTCATCGAGTATATAAACGTTTAAAATACTGAATATTTTTTTTTATTATAGCTCTACATGAAATAATAGGTTAAATTATAAAACAAAACACATTTTTACGCATGGTAATACTCCGTCTGCAGAGCTCCTTCACTATTCGCTTGTTATATATATATATAAGGCGCGTCAACATCTATGGTCATCGGCGCCCGGAGCCTTCTCAGTGCATTACCAACCTCCGGATAGTGTTCAGACAACACTACCCATCACCGAAAAGTGAGCCGTAGAGGCTCCTAGGAAGAAAAAATCTAAGGGTAGCACTGACTCGAACCCGGGTCCTCCGCGTAGGAGTCCAACGCGCTAACCTCTGAGCTAATCCCTTCCCTTGTTTGAGTTAAACATATTCCAATTTATGAGATGAAGCAAATATAATTTACATAATAATGATGAAACAAAATATGAAAGTAAGTAAATAAAAATGAAACACTCTTGTCTGAAATTAAATTCATTAACTAAAATCTGCCAATAATAGAGTGCTTCTTGTAATTACAATGATTATTCCAATTGTCCCCGGTCACACAGTTACAGAGTTCCTCTTGGGTAAGTACTTTTATTGAAATATTTTAATCAATAAGAAGATAAAAATGGGCAAATAGCTATGAAATAGACTCTGTTATCTATTTCACTCTTATTATATATATAGCGAGCATAACTGATGTACATCGGAATTGATTGGCCTGTAGTTCAAATTTAATGTTTCTGTTCTTGCTATTAAAATTAATTTGATATTAAATCATTGATTCACAAAATAATTACAATTATAATTTAAGAAATAAATTATGTTGTATGCACCTTCTCTTGCCCTCAATTTACATTCAGTTTCTAATTTACTTAATAATTTGTTTAATTTACACTTCCAAACTTGCCTAAATTTATAACTAAACTTCCTCTTAACTCTAACTGAAACTTTCACAAAAATTATTCGAAATGCTAAACCAGAATAAATTTCTGAATATCACATGCGAAGCAAGAACTTTTGGTAATCGTCAATCGAGCACTTTAAGCATTTTCAATGTACACGACATAAAATCAATCAAGTCGTGTTACTTATAAGACTTTAAATTGCGACTATATTGATACCCTCGTCTAGAAAAAAGGTAATTGTTTTAAATTCTCTTGTATTATTAATAAGAAATTTTATCTGTTTTAGAGAGTAATTTATCACCTGGAAATTTTGGATAAAAGATCATGGCCAATCAGTGAAAAGGAATTAGATAGAAGAACCTCACTAGCCAACCAATGAGAAGTGAAATAATTGTCGGTAGAGGATGCGGTTGGATACGTGTCAGCCAAGAACCAGGTCAGCCGGGCACACTGGTCTATCTGAACAGAACTACCCCAGTTGCCGATGTTACCAGAGATTTACTGGTACCACCCACTCATACAATCTGGGTACAGGTAAAGTTGGAATGAATTACTATTTCTATTTTTACTTTGATTACTTAATTGCTTCTGTAAAATTTTGAATGTATTTATTCTTCTACATAATATTAGATATTCCTATTATAATATTAGTATTTCTTCTATATAATATTATAATATTCTACTGTATAATATTAGATATTATTCTATATAATATTATAAAGGCGGCCACACCACGATCAGACTTGCATTACAGGCAGGTAGAGTTTTGCCTGTAACGCAAAATTGAAGTGATAATGGTCAAATGTATAGAAAATTTTGCCTCAACAGTTGGACTGAAGAAATACGTAGTTTTACTATATAATACAAAACAGGCAGATTTTTATTTAAATAATAGTCAAAATTCAATACATATATACAAAGCGGGTTTAGTATAATATCTTAAATTAATTATTAATACTTATATTACCTGTTGATGGATAACATGTGCATTTTTTCCGTCGTAATATATGGTTCTGACAGTTTCGGATTCTCATTCATCGTTAGTAGCCATACTGAGCCGTAGACATAATTTAGATTTTATTTCAGTAATATGGTTGCGTGAAAGAAATTTATATTGAAATCAACCCTATACGAAATTGTTAGCCATTCCCTGAGTAAGTAATGTTTTTATTACTTACTCCTAGCAAGAGGAAGTATTGCCAAAGTGTCAAATTTTCGATATCAATTTTTCACGGGAAATAAACATTTTGAGGTCCCCCAAGTCAGAAAAAATATTCATTTTTTTTTTTTGGGCAGCATGACGCGGAACGGAGAATCGCAAAAATTTCAACCTATGAAATTTGAATGGATTTTTCATTTTTATTTGTTGCAATTTTCTCCATAAGTCATCATATCGATTTTCATAAAACTTGTTATATTAAACTATAGACATGAAATATTTATTTCGCCTTTTACTTAAATCATTTTATCGGATAAGTTTATTTTAGAGGAGATGTTATTAACATAGGTAACAATTGTGACTAACTCCTCGATATAAACACATTTTGCTATCTTCAACCTTAATTTAAACTATTTATTTACTTTTCCTATGCCATGATTTCGGCTATTCAGCGGCAGCTCAGTATAAAAAAGGCTGCGCTGGCGCCTGATGTTGTTTGTTTAGTTGGATATCTGGGGGCACGTGAGAACAATTGGACGCGAACAACCTCTATTATGACTCCTATTATGAGTTTTATTTATATTATAACTTGGACCAATAAAATCTATTCAACTAAATAACCAATTGTAACAATATAAGTAATAGTTACGGTTGGCCGTTGGTAATAAAATAAGCACAATGTTGGTTGGATGGGGCCAAAGAAAAAAACTTTGTAACTTTTTAAGTTTATTCTATAGTTGCTTGTTTTACCAATTATAATCTTTATATAGGTCATATATTTGTATTTAGGTTACAAATACAGGCTGAAGATGACACTTCCAAACCGACACTGAAGATTTAGTGTCCAAACCGTCTGAGTGAGACACAAAATGAAACTGTGTTTATATTTAGGAGTTAGCCTCTTCTATTACATGGTTTATTTATGAGGGTTTTGGGAAAGAAGTGGCGTTAGGTCTTCTTTTAAGGTGCATTTCAGTTCATTATGTGATTCTTTCAGCTAATTTTATTTATAAGAATTTAATTTCTGCCAAAATTCCGAGTTTTAGGAGAAATCGGTTGACCGGAAGGAACCCCCCCCATTTTCCACTATAATTTATTATAAGTTATAAGAAAATTTATCATTTATTAAATTGCAGTAAGAGAAAGTAGAATGAGTGTTTCCACCAGATTATTTGTTTGTCTTAAAGTTAAATTTTATTCAATAATGATGAAAATGCCATTTTCCAAGTTTGGATAAGTTCATAATCAACGTTAAGAGTGAGTGAATGAATGACTCACTGTTGACTGGTGACTGGATGGAATTCGTTCGATTTTCTTTTTTTTCTTTGTTGAAGAAAATTATCTCTCTTTTGAAACGTACGACATTGAAACGAGAAATTGTTAGGCTATGGAGGGGAAGAATTTGGTAGGGGAAGTACCAGAAAAAAACGAAAGAAAGTTGCCTAACTTTTTCATTCTCCCCATCATAATCTTTTATTTTCCTTTCTGTATTTCTTCTCTCTCTCTCTCTCTCTCTCTATCTATCTATCTCTCTCTTTATCATCCTTTCATACTTCCTTTCTGAAAGTTATAAAAAAAAATCCTGGGAATGATGCTTGGGAGTTGTAAGATTTGGTGGCGATGATATCTCTTCCTCATTTTTCCATCAATAAAGTTACGAGTAAAAGTTTCTTTCTGTCACACATAGAGTGTGCTAGTTTGCAAAGTTAAGAGAGAGCAAGAGAGGGAATGTGACTAACTTGTTTCATCACTCTCTATCTGTTTAATGTTTTTTTTTGTGAAATGATATTTTTTGCGCATAATGGCGGGGATATGCAGTAGGGTTACGGTTAAGTTCTTGAGAGGAAAGTAGCTCTATTTTTTCTTTGTCAACTCTTCCCACTTTTATCAACAATATTATCCTATAACAAGATTTAAACAATCTATTAAAAATGAGATAAACATATTATTTTCTCTTCCTGCTGTTAGAGGAATGTGATCGTGTCACATTTTCGGTATCAAGTTTCACAAATTCTCAGGTTCTCTGAGTATTAAAAAGTGTTTTTTTTTTAGAAAATAGTCTTTGTGTGCTTAAAAGAAAAGCTTACCGCAAAAACGGAAAATCGCACAAAGTACAAACTTGGCATTGCGTTTGGGGTTGACAGGAAGTTATCTGTCAAAATTCCTCGGCTTTACTAATTCGATTCCCCACTTTACTGAATGGATTTTTAGTTTTTAGCGATTTTCTCGAAAACCGCTCTAACGATATACTTTAAACTAATTATATCACCTACACATACATTATAAAGAGCTACAATGTTATTTGAAACGTTTTTCTGGGAAAATTCATTTAAGGGGACTTTTAGGTTAGGGATGAGGTTAAGTTTTTTTCTCATGTGCTTTTGTAGTTTATTATTCAAGTCTATCATCTAAATAATATTAATTATAATTAAATATGTTGCCAAAACACCGAGTTTGAAGAAAATCGGTTGTTCGCAAGTTGTTTTAAACAGTTTTTTTATTTTTCTGCGAGTTTCACCATAAGAATACCGCGGATTTCATTAAAATAACCTCGACTCACTATAAATAAAGAGACCTCTCACTTGTATTGGCATTTTCTTTCCCGAGAAAGTTCTTTAAATCAAGTTTTACTGGAGGGGGAGTCAGTCCTCAAGTACTTATTAAGTTTAGATTTTCCCATTGATATAAAATTGAGGAAAAATATTCATTTAGTAAAAATTATGTTTGAAAAAAGTTTGTCAATTATAATTGTGTAAACTGCAATAAGAGAAAGTAGTGAGGGAGGATCGGCAGGATTATTGTCATTATTCGTCTGTGGGGAGGGACCAAACCCTACGTTATCCAAAGCCCCACTAGGCTAAAAGAAAAACAACAAATCGGGTCGTGAACAAATATCCAGATTCGGGTCTCACCCCTACCTAAGATTCACAACAGTCAGCACAAATCAGACCATAACCTGAAAAGGAAAGGAGCCTAAGCACTTCCACAGCCATCCTATTCCGACCAAAGGTCCTAAACCTAATTTGCTCACAAACCAAGCTATCTGTCATGAGATGGCCCGGGTGTTTCTTCCGACGTCTCACAAGCTCTTGGCATGAGCCTCCACTGGTAGTGTCTCCTTAAATCACAATGCCCAATAGGGAATCCAGCCAGATACCTGAAAGTTGTCCTTGGAAGGACATAGCAGCATCTCACTAATAGCTCTGTCCGGATCCCAATGAGCATCTTAGACTGTCGATTACTCGCTGAGCTCATCCACAGAGGTGAATGCTGTGATACTGTCAATCGGGAGGACAGATGTGTCATTTATTAAAATTATTATGAACTTACGGATCACCTTTGTAATATCTAAAGGAAGGTTTATACCTAAAGGAATATCATATTTGAGCGTGCTTGGATTGACATTACTGCTTAATTCTGGTACACATTCTCTCTCTCTCTCTCTCTCTCTTCTCCCTCCTGAAACATGTACTCACTTAAGCGTTAAAACTGCATATTGAGTTTAATCTATTTGTTTAAATATATATATATAAGAAGCTATGAAAAGAGGCTATGAAATTAATTGTCCATAGCTAGAGTGTGCTGAAGTTAAACTTTAATAGACTTTAACGGACACTTGATAAAGGTTTTCTCATTTACTGCAGCAAAATGAAACATGCAGTTTTGCAGCCGAGGAAAATAAGAAATTTCTTCTGATGATATTAACAGAGAGATTGTATTTCTAGTTTTAAATTAGAAATAAATTATGGCATCTGTACGTTAAATACTATTAAAAACTTTAATAGTTTTGTTATTTATTAAGATTAGAGATTACTTTGTAGTGCATTCTGTTTGAGTAAAAATTTGTTTTTATGCCAGACTCAAATTGTATGTTTATTGCATTACAAAATACTGGCTTAATATGTAGATGCGTATTAGTAAACTGTATCATTATTAAATTTTTTGGATGCTTTTTTAATTTCTCTTTTTTGTAATTAGAAAAAATGATATTATTATATTAATACTGAGGAATAAGATAGTCTAAGGTTACTGTATTTGATTTGAAGCAATATTTGTTTATCACCTGTTCTAACTGCTGGTAAGAGGAAGTATCGTGAACTTGTAAAATTTTATATATCGAGTTTTCACCGGAAATACCTGTTTGAGGTAACGTTTCATTGAAAAAAATTGTTTCTAGAAATTGATCTACATGTGTGTGTGTGTGTGTGTGTGTGTTCAACATAACTTCAAAACGGAAAATCGCAGAAAGTTCAAAACTTGATATTTCGTTTGGGGACGACAACCAGAGGCCAGGACAGTAAGGTTTCATTCAGTATTCAGCATCCGGAAGTACGGTACGGAAGAATAGATTTTTCTAATTGTTTGCAATTTTCTCGAAAAACGACATCAACAGTTTTCATTAAACTTGATATATCAACTAAACATGTAATGAATTGCTAACTTATTGAACACGTCATGAGTTAGTTGTAAACTTGATGTTCGCGTCAGAATTGAAGTTTTTTACCGAAAATACATGTTTTACAGCCTCGAAATGCTCTTTGATGATGGTAAATTTAATTAATGAGTTAATTAAATCTTTGAATTAATCAATAATTCCAAATAGTTTTCTTCAAAACTATTTGAAATGTAAAATCTCGGCTAGTAACTAACACTACCGGGGATATGGATCTACCAAATTATTTGCGGCTAAAACTAGAGAGGGTTGGCATATACGGCCGGAAATACGCTACTCTCATATCATCCTTCCGTATGTTTGCATTTCCGCCATGGTTGTTTGCTGTCAACGAAACCTGTTGCATTGTTTTGGTCGGGCCCTCAACATTTTTTGGTTTTGGAATTAATGAATAACTTTGGCTATCATTTTTTACTTTCTTTTTTTTTTTAGAATGGAAATGAGAAAAAAAAAGTTGATAATTTTCATATTAGGATGTAATTCTCATTTATTAATTGCAAATTTTGTATTTTATCTAATTTTCTTCATTAAGTGTTGAGTTGATAGAAACTTAGTAATATTATTAAAATTATGGCATTATTTTCGTATTTCTATTTTCAAAAATTTTGCCCGTATATTCCTTTGTTCACTGTTTCTTCAATCAATAACGTCGGATTTAAATCAGGTGATAACCTAAATCTCATTTCATTGTTTAAATTAGCCAACTTTCATAAATTGAAAACCTTAACTCTCTGCAAGGAACATATCCGAAGTTCCTGCAATTACGTTCCTCCAATATATTTCACTCTTTCTCACAAGTAAATAAATTTGTATAACTATAAAATCTTGAAACGTTATCAGAAAACGATTATTCACTTGGCAATTACAAATTATCGTAATTATATAAGATACATATGTGTAAATGTTTATCAATATTATATTAATCAAGTTTCTGAAACATAATGTTATCTATTTAAATGACTGGATTATGTTCTGTATGTGACAGTTAATCTATTCGTTTCTAACCATAATCTAAACTGGTAGGACATCTTCTTACTGTAGGGCATATCTCTCTACTAAATTATTCAGTAACCTCGGATTGCATATGTACGCATGTATTCTCCACTCATACTTAATTACGCTATTATTGACAGTAAAATTTTTGACGAAGATAATTTAACATTTGCTTTGTCATAGTAACTAAAAAAAGCAAAATAATCTGATGTGACATACACTCAGGATTTTCTGTTACTGCTATCGCTAAATAGAACATTTTGTTGCCATTTTTATCATCTATAACTGTAAGCAGTGTGACACGGTCCATTATATTTGTAGGGTCTTAGAAAACTAATAGTAACAATTAGTAGTGTGAATTTTTCAGACCTGATTTTCAACTAAATATTAGCTAATGATATTTTTCCAAAACGGTTTTCTGTTTCGAAAATATCTCCTTAAGCGCACAATATTCCATCAATTGCACGATTCGATTTTGTTATTGATTGTAAATATTCTTCTTGGCTAATCATGGCCATTAAGTAGTTATTTCTATTGCAATCAATAAGGGATCAGTCAATTAATGGGCTAATAAAAGCTCTCTCTCAAAGCAGTCTCTCTTAAAGACTCTCTGATCACTTTGATAGTTTATTGCTTATATGACAAAGTACCACTACTTAGTGAGGATAACGCTCTCTTTACCTACTTAACGCTGGCTTTAAAATCGATGATTTGAACTTGGTTTTATGGGCAAAAGATCCCAGTCAATAGTCGTAGCACCTTTAAACCATTATCATCAACTTCAGAACTTATAGATATGTAAATTAATAGCGATCGTACGGTCATTTTCTTACTTCTACAGAATCCTAAGACATGTTCTGCATTAATTTTGTTCTTCATTAATTACAGGAAACACCTGTATCTGTGGCCCATAAACATTAATTAAATGAAAACTATATTTTGCCACACGGTAATAGGGAATGCTAGATAAACTGGCTACGATTTGTTATATGTAAAGTTGAGACAAACACTTCATTAGCCGTGTGGTAACACCATAAATACATTCTAATTATTAGCACAACATATGGGGCCTCACCTAATTATATATGTATCATATACATAACTTACCAAACAGCTAATGAATGCTAACTTGATTTAACAAGTTATTACTGTAACAATACTCTGAATTATAGTTTAGCTTTTGCTGAATTATTTTTGTCCATACATTTTATTCACTTTTATTGCTGTAAGTAGAAGTACGGCGATGTGTTAAATTTTCCAAAATTGAATTTGGAACCAAAATATCTCCAAAACTAAAATTCACAGGTAACCTAAACTCTGATAATCATTTCCTTACCATTACGATACAAAGGTTTCAGTCAGAATCCGTCAATCGAAAATGCATATTTAATTAATTATTTTTTTCCAAGTTTTTTTGCGATTTTCTTGAAAACTGTACTAATTCCTTGCGTAAGTAACTTACATAGGAAAGTCATTTTTATTTGAAAGTTTTTCTAACTGAATGAGAATAAAAAATAAAAATTAATTAATTAATATGTAATTTTAAATTATTGAATCTCGACCCCCACGAAGAAACCATTTTGTTACATAAATCATTCATCATTCAAGTTAATATTTAACTAATAATAAATTGACAACTATGTTTATTAGCTTGTCATTACTAAACTTCTGCAGCCATTTATATTGTTAGATAAATGTGGCATAGCAAACATAATAAACTATACTGGTTATTGATAATTAGACACGCTATTGTTCTTCGTAATGTCAACTGTACAAACCAAACAGACGCTAGCGCACACACCTTCCAACAATATATTATCTCCATTGCGAATAATCCTCCAATTATATTTTTTGTTTGTGGGGAACGATCATTCATTCATAAATTTTTAAATACCTAAATTATTTTTTTTTTTAATTTTCAATAGTATTTTGATAAATTTCAATTGCTTTAAATCATCAGTAAAAAGATATGGACATTATGGTGAGTTAAAAATCAAGTGGAGCAACGTAGAGGGAAATTAAGGTGGTGACAGTTCAAATAAATTCTTTTAATGAATCAACATAGCACAGTTGTAATGAAAAATTCCGTAAATAGCTTAATGAATTCTATGCAGACGTTTTTCTGTTCCATTAACTAATCGTAGGCCTAATGAACTGTATGTTATCTTAGATTTTTATTTTCTCACACTGAAATTCACACAGTTATGAATGACAAATTTTCTTTAAACTTATAATTCTTACTGAGGTTTATTTAACTTCAATGTTTTATCAATGAGAAAATCTAAACTTAATAAAAGGTATAAACTTTTTTGAGAAATTGCTTAATCTTATCCCTCCTCCAAAACCTTCTTAAATGAACTTTCTCCTATAAAAGTTTCAAACAAAAGTGATAGATCGTTGTAAAGTAAAGGAATACCTAGCCTTTTCTTTCAGGCGGGCTTAACGTCCAAACTACCTAATTAGGTGTCGCAGTCGGGGGCGCAAATACATACTTTAGTGTTAACATTTTTGAAACAAATAAAAGTTTAGCACATTAAACGCGGTACTCGAACTGTAGACCTCCCGGTTACAAATCCATGCTCATAATTACTACACCAAAACTGCCCCTTCGAAAGATCTCTGTATTTATTGTTGGTATATAAAAATTTAATTAAATCCATTGGAAGGGAAAAATCGCAGAAAAAACGGAAAAGTTGTTCAAACTCGTAGTTTCCATAACATATTTAATTTGTTAGTAATATTATATAGTACAACAATAGTGTAGTACTGGTGTTGACTTCTTTTTTTTCCACTTTATCTATATATCTTATTGACTGATTGGTACGCTGTGTGTCTAGCAACCCGATCTATTTGGGCAGCACCCTTTGTATTGCAAATATTTGCATTAAAGTGTTTCTCTCTCTCTGAAGGAATCGTATGATAAATTAAAAAATTAACAGCACTTTAAAGTAAAACAAAGTCCCAATTTTGGCTCCTAAAAACCCTTTTAAATTAATTTTCCTAGAGAAATATTACATGTAAAAGTTGTAGCTCTTAATATGTGTTTAAAAAAAATCGTTGGACCTATTTTCGAAACAATTGCACCACCATTTGAAATTTTGACAGATAACGGGAAGTTATCCATTAATAATAATAATAATAATTGTGTTTATTCCAGAAAATACAAACAAACAAAACATCTTCTACAGAGAATTTAAATTAAATAACCAAACATTCTTTTATAGAAATCAAAACACATTTTAGGCATGGACTTAGTCCGTCTGCCAAGTTGACTCTGTTTATGTAACATACAACTAAACTATTATTTATTATTATACAATTTATATTATAATTTAATATTATACATATTATTTCCGCTTTAAAAATTGAAGTGATCTATTAAAAACTGTCTGTAGTTCCAAGCTATTACTGTATACTTATACAGCTTGACCCAATCAAAGCCATTCAAATAAAGTATGACCTCACATTTCTCTAGTTTTCTCTTCCCCAAAAACTGTAATCTAAACTCCTGTAGGATCGGACATTCTCCAATGAAGTGAATAATATCTTCGATCACTCCAAGATTACAAAGAGAACAATAATGCCTATTTTCATCCCTATTTACACTAAAATTTAATTTAAACAGTGCACCTCTCACCTTCATTATTACATTTATAAAGTTCAAACTATTTTTATCATTTATATAGCTTTTTTCCCCTAAATTCAACATTAATTCTTTATAAATGCAGTGATATTTCGCGCTATTTGCTTTTCGCAACAGATTATCTCTAAATTCTGTTTATATTTTTTGCATCAATTCATAAGTTATCCATTATGAAGCCCAGACAGAATGTCAATTTTCATCTTTCTGCTTTTTTCATTTTTTTTTTTTCTCTTACTCCTAGTAAGAGGAAGTATTGTAATCGTGTCAAATTTTCGGATATCGAGTTTTCAATCGTCCGTTTTGAGGCCTCTGAGTCCAAAAAAGTGGTTTTTAGCAAATGGTCTGTGTGTGTGTGTGTGTGTGTGTGTGTGTGTGTGTGTGTAGTATGTATGTGAACAGCATAGCTCAAAAACAAAAACCGTAGAAACTTGAAACTTGATATCCGTTTAGGTATCCCATGGCATCTGATTGTGGGTCATCTGCCAAAATTCCTCAACCGGAAGTACCACTTTACTTGTTGTATTTTACTTTTTTGCGTTTTTTCTCAAAAGCGGCCTCCGACGATTTTCTTCACAACTTTCTATATAACTGCACCAACAAAGAGCTACAACTTTTATTGAAATGTTTCTCTCGGAAAATTCATTTAAGGCAGTTATGAGGAGGGGTGGGGTTAGGTTTCATCTAAAGTGATATTTCAGTTATTAAACAATTCTATCATCTAAATAATGTTAATTAGAATTGAATTGTTGATTCCGAATTGAATATGGTTGGTGTCGAATATGAAATTCCGAGTTTCAAAAAAATCGGATAACCGGAAGTGCGATTACATTACACTTTGCTAAATGATTTTTGTTCACTTTTTTCGCGATTTTCTTGAAACTCTTATATAAACTAAACATCTAATGTCTACAAATTTTATTAAAACATTTTTCTGGGAAAATTCATTTAAGGGCAATTTTGGAGGAGGGGGTGGGGTTAGGTTTTTCTCTAAAGTGCTATCATAGTTGATTATACAATTCTATCACCCAATCAAAATTAATTAGAAATGAATATATGGCCGAAATTCCGAGTTTCAAGAAAATCAGTAAACCGGAAGTGCACTTCTACGTGACAGTTTTTCAGTTTTCGACGAATTTCGTTAAATTTAGTACACAAACTATAAAATTAGTCAATTATAATTTGAGAACTGGAGTAAGAGAAAGTTGTGTGAGTGTTTCACACCAGATTTTTTTTTTTGGAGCCATGTTATTCACTCACATACATACACATACAGACCATTTCTAAAAATCACTTTTTTCGGTATCAGGGGTTTTCGAAACATATATTTCCGGTGAAAACTCGATATTGAAAATTTGGCACGATCGCAATACTTCCTCTTACCAAATAGAAGGAAGTAAAAAAAAAAAGTCATTAGAGTTGATAATAAATTCTAGTTACACAGAATTAACTTGGATAGACTATTGACTAATGATTCTACACACACAATCATAGATTTTTCCATTCTTTATTAAATAATTGAAAAATTGACTTTCCACACACATACACACTCACAACAACGCTCATCTTCATTAATGTTTTAATATTTTAACTTGGTTTTGTCAGTTTGTTTTAAAACAAATATTTACTTTGTTCTTCACATAATATATAAAACACTTTCTCTTTTCCATTCTTGTCTTTAAATTAATAATTGTTTGTACAAATATGTTTTATAATTGGATTTGTCTCTAAATCTTTTTTTTTTTCCTAATATTTATCATCTTATAAATTGTTTATAAAAACTTTTCTTTTCACTGAAGAAAAACAAAAATTAAACGAAACGTTTGATCATGAAAATTTTTCTGAATCGAGGAAATTCCCAGTATAAAAAAAATATCAAGTGTGGAAATGTTCACATAAATTACTGCCACTGTAATCATTCACTTTTCAAAGAATTTTTTTGAAGATATAAGGAGTTCCTTGAAAAAGACATTCCCCAAAAAATTCACTTGAAAAAACTGTATTTCCGGAAATGAAGTTAGACTTAATGAAACTTTTTGCGAAAAAAATAAACACAAACCGTTTTTTGGGCTTCCGATTAATCGAATTTTCGATTGAATTTCGATTTCTAGAAATGAATTTAATGCAAGTTAATCTCTGAATGGTGTCGAGGCCGGATTTCATTGAGGCACCCAAACAGAATATCAAGTCAGAGCTTCCTGTGTTGGTTTCTTTGTACTTAAGGTATTTTATAAATTTCTGAAAAAAACTGAATTTCGGAACAAGTTATTCACGGTCACATACTTCCTCTTAGAGTAATAAGTGTAAAAGAAAATCTTTGTTTAAAACAAAGAACAAAATAAATGACCAATTTTCAGTATACAAAGGAACATATGTTTGTTGGAAACTCAGTTTGCAAATATGTATTCGATTGCCATATATGGAGAGAGAGGAAAAATGTAGTAAAATTCTTGGCAGATCAAATATATGATAACTTTAGCTAAATATTAAATTTCATTTAGAATTAAAATAGGGTCGTACATATAATTTTAACGTTACGTGTAAAATATATATCTGATAATAAATTAAAAAAAAAATTGTTCATAGTAATAAATATATAAAATGTTATATATATAAAATGTGTGTGTGTGAATGTGTGTAGGAAAGGACAAAACAGTGAAATAACTACTTTTACGTGACAATGTTACATAGATCTAAATCGGGTATTATCTAGACATTCCAATCTCTATTTTGCATATACACCACACACACACATACACATATAATATCCATAACTTTTATATGTCAAATGATTCTACCATCATGATATTTATGCTGTCAGTGGATAACATGTGATAATAATAACACGATAAGACTAGTTTCCAAATAAATAAAGAACAAACTATCTTTTAGAAATGTCAGTCAGGTGTTTTAAAGATTTTATTCAATATTCTACCTAAATTAGTAGATATTTTAATGTTGCATGTTGACGCATTAGTTTGGTTCAACTAAAAATTTTGATGTGAAGCAATCTAACTTGATTTTCTTTTATAGCAATTATTAATTCTAATAAACAAATTTCCTTTAGATTGCAATTTATTAGTAATCATTATAGTTGGCCTTACAGATTGCTGACGACTAGTAAGTAAGATTGGATATAACAATAAATCGATTAGAGCTATCGACATTGGGAGTGGAGAGAAGCGATGAGTTGTTAGTTGCTGGTAATGTTTTAGTTCTCATATATTTTTCTATATATATATTTTACTTTCTCTACTATCGTAAGAAGTAGTATTAAGATAGTATCAAATTTACGACATCCAGTATTCACCGGACCCATGGGGCAGTGAAAGTGGTATTTAGAAATTGGTCTATGTGTGTGTGTGTGCGTGTGCGGCCATGCTCAAAATCGCAGAAAGTTCAAATTTGATATTTAGTTTAAGTTTATGGCATTTTGATCGAAATCCGTCAACCGGAATAACACTTTATTGAATAGAGCATTGACTAGAGAGGATTTGCAATTTTCTCATGATTTTCTTTAAAATTGGAGTAATAACTATATATATATATATATAAAGAGATTATTTGAAACGTTTTTCCGGGAAAATTCATTTAAGAGTGGTTTTTGATAAGGGGTGAGGGTAGTTTTTTTTCTATGAAGTACTATTTCAGTTTATTATATAATTTTATTCTGTAAATAATATCGACTGGAATGTCCAGTCAATTCGCTGCCAATATTCGGAGTTTGAAGAAAATCGGTTGACTGGAAGTGCGTTTTTATTGAAATTTTTAGTTTTTCCTGATTTGAACACTGAAAACACAGAGGGGTTCATTAAATTTATTACAGTAACTACAGTTATTGTTATAAAATTGAAAAGTAGTAAATATTTTGTAAAAAATTATAAATTTGCAGAAAATTGGTCAATTATAAAACAATGTAAACTGCGGAAAGAGAGCGCCGTGTGAGTGTTTCACACTAGAGTTTTGTATGTACATTTTTATTTTCTCTTACAGTGTATTCAATTTTCGATATCAGTTTTCAACGGATATATTCGTTTTGAGTGTGAAAAAGTAGTTATTAGACTTGGTCTGGGTGTGTGTGTGTGGGTGTGTGGTCTGCATAACTCAAAAATGCAAAATCGCAGAAAGTTCAAACTTGATATTTAGTTCAGGTACTTGCTTGGAACATGGCAATAAATAAGATTTGATTAAAGTCGGTCAACCGTAATATACCAATTTAGTTGAATGGATTTTTCAATTTTTTTTTTGCGATTTTCTCATAAATGGTTCCAACGATTTTCTTTGAACTTAGAATATTGACTACACATAGAATGGGCTAAACTTTTATTTGAAACATGTTTTCTAGAAATGTTCATTTAAGAGTGGCTTTGGAAGAAAGATGTGGTTATGTTTTTCTCTAAACTGTTAATTCAGTTAATTATATCATCTTATCATCTTCATAATACCTTACATACAATGGAATGTGATGCCAAAATTCCGCGTTTTAAGAAAATTTGTTTTACCGGAAGTGCCAATTTATGTTGTTTCCAGTTTTTGCGACTTTTTCTTGAACCTATCACTTTTGTTTGGATTAGTTTTTTTTTGTAAATTCATTTAAGGAAGTTTTAGGGGGGGGGAGTAATTTTCTGCTTCCCTCAAAAAAATCGTTTTATAAATTCTACAGTCTCCCAATCATGTATCTTGAAGACACCAAACACATAGTCAGAATTATATGTTAGAACAGAATTAGTCACTTAGAGCTATGTAAATTGCAGACAGAGAAAGTTGTGTGAGTGTTTCACACCTGTCTTTTACATCCATTAAATTCTTCTTCATTCGTATTGTCCTTGTACTTCATCTTTGTTAAACGAACCTCACTACAGATTTTATAAGTGGGACAGACAATCAAACGCCTAATAAGTAAGTCTAAAACCATGAAGTAAAAGTAATTCTGGAAATAGGAAATAATATTAATGAAACTTCTGTTAAAGTGGCTGAAACGTTTTTTCAAGTTTGTATGTTTTTTTTTTTTGGTAGTCGATTAATTAGGAAAAGAATTAGTCCCGATTGGTCTGACCAATTATTAGATCTACAAAGGGGCCGAACTGTAGTCGATTAGTTAAGTAATGGTCGCTTAGTAATAAATCGATTAGTGATATCGAGATTGAAGGTAAATCTAGTTAGTGGGGTAAACTAAATCTACTCAAATCTAGGTAGTAGGGAAGCTTATTGGTTATTAGAAAGTAGGTGCAACTTGATGAATATAGGTTTGTATGTGTGTTTGTAGGTGAGTGACAGAACATAGAAAAAATGAAAATTTGGAGGAGGCTCAAACTTAATATTCCATTTACGTAAGCAACTGACACTAAGAAATCCATTCCCCGGAACAGTGACTTTATTAAAAGTTCTGTTTTTTTTCCTCAGTTTTCCCGATTTTCTTCAATCTTCGTATATTACCAACATAGATAAATACCTATCATTTTTTTTTAAACATTTTTCACTTCAGTAAAATATACAGTTCTACCACCTATATAGTATTAGGTTCATTAAAACCATTGCTGGAATCCAAAATTTGAAGAAAATCGGTTAACCGGAATTGCAACTTCCATCAGAATTGGTTTTTGAGGTTTTTTTTGTGAGGCGATGGTTCCATCAACTTGTTTGGAACTTGGCATGCCTTGCGTACAAATATAAACCTATCCACTTTTATTTAAAAATATTAAATTTTCTTAAAACCACAAATTCTGCTAGTGAATATTTACTTAACATAAACAGGTATTGTTGGGATTCACCCTACTTTATATTTGGATAACCCTAACTAAGCATTTTCTAAAAGAGGAAATTGTTTATATCAGCTGTTTGCATTTCCATGTTTTGTTTTCATTTAATTGATTTAAACTGCTCGATGTTATTTATAATAACAATCTGAATAATTAATTAATTTAATTTTGGGCGTGGGTGAAAGGATACTTGCGAATTACGTCATATACCAGTTTCCGACCTCCAGTTTTCCTAAATTAAACATTCTTCTGTTTGTTAATCCAGCTTCCAGCTATTCGCTTCCTAAATTCCTTTTATCCAGCCATAGCTCTCTAGAGATAATACGTATTTGATTTAAATAAATTATCAGATCCATTCCACAATGGGAAAAATGAAAATATTGGAAATGGTGACGTCATCAACTTTAATAGCTCAATTCCCACAGTAAATATAAATCATTGTAATACTTTTTCCCAAACAATAAATAAGTGACTGTATACTTATTTATTACATTTGCCAGTTTTTATAACTATTCCTCTTCATTTTTTCTCATTTATTTGTAATTTCATGCGGAGAACTCACCCAACCATGAGACTCCATAAAACAAAAAACGATGAGACTCCATTAAAACAAAAAACAAAACGTACGGCTTTACATAGTTAATAACTTAGTTATTCATTAGAAGCCTAATAACTTAGCTATTCATCAGATAGTCTCGAAGCCAGTGGCGTTTTAATCGTCTGGGAGGATTATCTGGAAAGGTAGAGGAACTTAGTTAGCGCACTAGAGTATTAGGGTGAGAGGGACAGATGGAACTTTTTGTACTTGGTTTTAGCAACTTTGGTTATGAAAGGAATATTGAGGTTTTGATGTAGGGTGAGATTTGATACATAGAAGGGGGCATTGACAATTTTTCTGAAGATTTTGGATTGGAATGACTGGATTCGGCTGGAATCGGAATTTTTGGTTGAACCTCTTAGTTCAATAGCGTATATCCACATAGATTTGAGTAATACCAGGTAAATTAGTCTTTTATATTGTAGGGATAGTTTAGATCAGTGATGGCGAACCTTTTGAGCTCGGTGTGTCAAAATTTTGAAAAATAGAAACATAATTCTCGTGGCGTGTCTCTCATCAAGTTAATTATTTGTTTAATGCCACTTAAAATACAAAAGCCAAAATTATGAAACCAATAGTTTACATTTAGAGATTTGTCTTACATATTTCATTGACACTTAACATACAAAATCAAGTAATATATATATAAAATATAATTGAACAAAAACAGAAAAACAATATAAATTTATACAATTAGAAAATAAATATATATGAAAAATTAGTGACTTTTTTGGTGTGGTGGTTGGTTCCGCAGAGTTGGAAAGCATCAGAGACATTTTCCGTGGTAGCCTGCTTCATTTTGTGGTCATCGACCGGTTTCGGGCGTTCGCCCATCTTCAGGATGCGTTTTTCAGACAGTGCGACAACACAGACTTGTACAGAGCAAACTTGAGTGTGAAAACTAAGTTTGCTCTGTGCATGTCGGTGTTGTCACACTGTCTGAAAAACGCATCCTGAAGATGGGCGAACGCCCGAAACCGGTCGATGACTACAAAATGAAGTAGGCTACCGCGGAAAATGTCTCTGATGACTTTTTTGGTGCTGAAGTTTGTCTGCTAAATCTTCTATTTCGGGTTTATACTTGGTACATTTCAAGGCCAAGCAAGCGCCACTGACTTCATCTGTTAACCGATTCCGTTTGTTTGTCTTAATATTAATTTAATGCTGGAACAATGTCTCACAAAAATATGTGGATGAAAAAATTGTTAGCAAAACAACTAAAGGAGATCTCTAGGAGCGGTCAATAAAATGTACACTTTTTTTTAAATCTTTTCCAACGTTTCGACAAATTAATTGCCTTTTTCAGGGATAAAATTAAAAAAAAATGTTAATCGGTATTTAGAATTTCCATGAAACAAACTAAACACACAATATGTAGTAAACAGAGAGAGCTGCTAACTATATGAGCTACATTATCAGAAAACAAAAAATTTTTTTGAATTATGAAATTTTTTATCTTTGAAGATGCGTGTCACCAAAAATGAGCTCGCGTGTCAGCACTGACACGCGTGTCATAAGTTCGCCATCACTGGTTTAGATCGTCTACCGAGTAGTTTAATAGTTTAAATCGTCTGTTGAGGTCTTGTCTTTTTATCGCATATGGGGGTTCCAGGTGAGTCATTTGTCAGTTTGTCAAGTAGCGTACATGGTCAGCAGTTGGAAGAGAAATCCATTAAAATATAGAGGGGGCAATGTAGTCCGTCTTAATGTAAAAGTAGTGTATTGGCATTTTGTCTCGTTAATTTTTATTCGCCATTTTTCGCACCAGGGTTCCAGTGCACAATGGCTTTGAAGATTTCTAAAAGCAATTACGGGGTCTTTATGCGGGGAGAGGATGGCAGTGTCATCTGCAAAAGTAGAGAGCAGTGTATGAGGAGAAGTGGAGATGTCAGCAGTGCATATAGTGTGGAGAAGAGGACCGAGAATGCTCCCTTGCGAGACGCCAGCTTGGACAGTATATATAGGTGAAATGGCAACCATGGTTGACCAGAAATGTCGCCCAGACAAATAGGAATTTAAGATTAGGAAATAGGTACTCGGAAGGAGGCCCTTGAGCTTCCACAGCAAGCCTGAATACCAAACTGGTCAAACACTTGTGTGACATCAAGAAAGGCACCAGGGCAATACTGCTTCTGCTCAAGGGAGGAAGCAATGGTGTCTACAACGCGATGGCATTGTTGAATGGTGGAGTGAAGGGTTTGAAAGCCAAATTGATGGTTAGGGAGGGATTATTTATTGAAGAAGAGGATGCAGGCAACTAAGAGCTTCTCCAGAATTTTACCCATTTCAACAAACTAATGGGACGATAGGATGAAGGAAGGGTAACTGGTTTGTTGGGCTTTGGAACCAATTTTATTGATGAAAATTTCCAAAGGGCAGGAAAGTAGGTAGTTCTTAGGACAGAGTTGTATATATAAGTTAGGAAAACGTATGATTTCTTAGGAAAATTTCGGAGGATTTGAGAGGTTATCAGGTCCTAGCCTGGGGCTTTTTTAGAGGAAGGTGGTTAATTAAATGTTTTACTTCACTAGGAGGGGGTACGCTTAATTGGTCTTCGACGTCTGCCATGTGCTGTGGATCTAGGATGTCATGATGAGGTGTAAGTATCTCAGAAAGGTGTTGGGCAAAGAAGCTGGATTTTTCTTCGTCAGTTTTGGCCCAAGAGCCATCTGTACGTAGCCACGAGGATTAGATGATCTACGGACGCATTGAGGGTGCTTCGCGTGTAGTCACCACCTGCTTTAAAACGATGACCCAAGGACTGAAAGAAGGATAGGAATTTGTGTGAGGTGACAATACGATTTGGACGAATATACACTGCTGCAATTGTATACTGGAAGGGATTTGAAGTTAGAGATAATAGTAGAC
The DNA here is from genome assembly GCA_011037195.1 of Triatoma infestans. Taxonomy (NCBI): domain Eukaryota; kingdom Metazoa; phylum Arthropoda; class Insecta; order Hemiptera; family Reduviidae; genus Triatoma; species Triatoma infestans. The sequence goes on from JAAEAF010005171.1 coordinate 116,868, forward strand.
TGAAGAGAGTTGGATTGAGAAGGAATGAGGTGATGGGATCTGGAATTTCTTATTATTATAGCCGTACCTCCGTGAGCCGCATCATCTGGATGGTCCGTCCTGTAAGTCCTATAGCCAGTAATATTAAAGTGTGATCGACTAGTGAATTGAGTCTCAGCGATTAGTGCAACGTCTATTCGTTGATAATGAAGTAGTGCGTCTAGTTCAAGTGTATGGGATTCTAAACACTTGGCATCCCAAAGGAACATGGTTAGGGAATTCTGAGTTGGCGAACTTATTTAGTTAGGTGGGGGAGGGCGCTGGATGTAACAGTTGACAGGAGGTTGATGAGCGGAGTGATTGCATTTTTGAGATCAGTTATGAAGGAGGGAGATGATGGAGGTTATGTCCGCAGTAGGAGAAGCAGATGGAGCTGATTAAAACGACGCTCCATCCGCTTGGGCGCAAGAAACATGTTGAGATGGCGGTGGAGGTGCAGGCCTAAGGCTGGAAATGCGTCCGGTCCTGGCACTGATTAATAGTCATGTCTCACAGCGGAAGGATGTCCGTATAGTTGTGGCGGTCATCTTCGCCTTTGGAGTTCTTTATGCACTTGGCATCCCTTATAGTTGGCAGAGTGAGGTCCTTGAAAGAGTGGACATTTGGCTGGACTGGGTCGTTGTTTTACACACTGTTCAGTAAGATGAGGCCCTGCGGATTTTACGCAATTTGAACTATGTTGACAGTAGTCCTTGGTATACACGTACCACTGACATCTTTTACATTGCACAATAGTGCTCCTTTTGTGACGTACTTCGACCTTGATCCTTGGGTTCAGCATAGCTTGATCGCTGAAAATCTATAGATTATTACTTTGGGGTTCTAAATCGACGAAATAAGGGAAGTGGAGCTTTAGTAATTGAATGTAGCACATTTGTTACATTTCTGGCCTGAAATCCTAATTTGGAAAGTCCATCCTTTAGGTGTTGAGTATTATAAAAATCTGATGACCACTCTGTAAGCCTAGTCCTGTTTGAGCTGGTAACTATAGTAGTCAGTGTTGCTACCCTGGAGGTAAGGTATTGTCATTCTATATGATTCAACAGAGTCACAGTTTATTATCACGTCGTTTAATCTGGACTTGCAAGTGAAATTTTCAGAATCAATTTTCTCACAGAGATCTCTGCATAGTTGTAGGTAATTGAATACATTATTTACATAAATTGGCGGAGGTTTAGGAGTGTGTTGAGGAGGTAAAACATGCATTTCTTCTTCTTCTTCATTTGGAGCTATAGGAGCAAAAGGATTTGGAGTAATAACCCCTGGAGGAGCAGTATACGTTGGTTCCTGACTGTATAGTAGTTTTTGAGAGCAGCTTGCTAATTTTTCTGGTGTGCCGAAATCTTGCGGAGAAGCCTGAGAAGTCCCTTGAGTTATGTTTGGAGCTGTTGCGATTATACCAGCAGCGTTTTTGTAGTCCCGTTGTAAGGGGGTTTGCATGCGGGTTGAGACCCTTACTGTACCATCCTTTTTAGACCTGGTCATTTTTTGTTTCCGTTTTGGCGGTGAAACACCAGCTGAGGCTGGTCGCTTAGTGCATTGGTTAATTACACCAGAAGCTGCTTCGTCCGAACTGTCTGACGAATGAGTGTAAATAGAAGTGTCGCCCATAAAGGGCAGTGAACAATTAATCCTCACTTAGTAGTCAAATAATACAACGAACTAATTTGCTGAAAATAAAGTAAAATAATCTGATTTGATTTTGAAATAGTAATAAATAGATGTGCTCGCACCAAATGCTTTTCATTAACTAATTAAATGTCAAAATATTATTTATACTTTTAGGTTAGTTAATATCACTAATTGTCACTTTATAAAGATAAAAATTGCGGATGTTTCACTAAGACTCAATTAATAATTATTAAAAGTACTTACACTTTATAATGATAATAACTAATTTTCATTTTCTAAAACTTCCAAATTTTCAATAAAAAAACAGACCAAATTTTAGCAATATGCATATTTTGGCTACCAGCTGATTCTCTTTATAACTATTCTTAGGAATAAAATTGGATTCTTAAAATATAATTCGTACAATAATGATACCTAATATAATATATACAATAAATAATACAATAATATAATTATAACAAAAATATAATTTAAATAATATTATAATTAATAGGTTCTAATAATCTAGAATGAAGCTAATTAGATGTAACACTGGCTAAAAAAGGTTCTAATAATGCTTTAAAGCTAAGTTTTCTTTTTAATTAGACAAAAATTAAAGAAAATTTGGTGTGAAACACTCACGAGACTTTGGCTTACATAGTTATTATATTTGTATAGTTATAATTGACATGCTTTCTTCAAACTTATATCATTTTTACTTAATATTTAGTAGTCTTCAATATTTTTCTTAAGGTGCATGACCTCCCAGCACCATAGAACCTCTTAATAATTATTTTTTTAACAAGTGAAAAAAATAGGACATTGCAGTTTAGAGTTTGACCGCGCGAGCGCAGCACGAGAGTTGTAAAAAAACTACTTTGCTCACGAGTTAAATATTAGATTTTTTCCTGCATGTGTATCAACCAATCAAATCAATTAGAAATTGAATTCGAATAAGTATGTGAAGAAGTTATCTCAGAATAGAAGGTTCCTTTTAGAAGGTTATTGTTTAGGTATGTCAAAAATTTCATAATTAAAACTTGTATAAATATTTCTCATATATATTATTATTATTATGTGACAGTATAAACAAATATTTATATGATTGTGGCTGTGTGGCCGCACTTTGCAAAACAAGCAAATTTCACACACATCTGTGAGAGAAAACAGTGGGTAACCCACTTGTGTGTAAAAATTGAATTTTCATCACTACATTTAGTGTAATATAATCGTCACATTATTCAACTTAAGGAAAAAGTAAAAGTGATAATAGGTTTATGTGTGCAATTATTATACCAAGTTTTTGAAAACTGTTAGTTTCTCGGATAAAATCTCAGAAAACTGAAAATAATCTGGTGTGAAACATTCACACGACATTCTCTAATTCCTGTTAGTACATTAAAATTAGTGAGTGTTAGCATATTAATATTACGAGAGTGTGTTAAACTGAATTTTCTCTGTGCAATTCTGTGTTACCACACTGTATTGACAATACATCCTGATGATTGGCGAATGCCCGAAATCGGTCGATGAACACAAAAAGAAGGAGGCTATCACGGAAAATATCTCTGATGCTCTCCAGCACTGCAGATTCAACCACAACAAATATTTCCTTTAAAGCTCAAATTTTACATATGTGTCCTAACACAAATTTAGAGGGTTAGAGGGACAACTACCTACCTAATCTTGGCATGTAGAAAAAGCGTTCATATTGTAGTCTAGTAGAGCGCACCAATAACACTGAACTAACTGCAAATAACGATTGAAATGTAACACTACAAATTCCTCACAACTATCTAAACTCAATGTTTTTTTTTTTTAAAATGTTTCAGATAAAGGTGATACGTTTATATCTGTGCAGTTAGAAGAACAAGTTTATATAAGTTACTGACGGTTTCGAGAAAATTGAAAATAAAAACCACTCAAAAACCTATTCTGTAAAATCGCACTTCCAAATAACCAATCGAGAGAGAGGATTTCGCTGTAAAATAAACTTGAATAACTGAGCGTTTACACTTGAAATATTCTAACCTACAATTTAATATGTCGATAAGAATTGAACGCTAATATAAAATCCAAGATTGCTATAAATCATGCATACCGCTTTAATGTTTTAATGTTATATGAATTAATGACTTTAACATGCCATAATTTTAATTACTGGAGGCATTTTGTTTTTATAGCTTCGTCAAAATGCTAGATTAAAAACTGGTAACCAATCATAATTTTAACAAAAATCTGATACAGTTTTTGCTTCAAGGGTTAATATAAAACCCGATATTCCCAGATGGGACAGTTCTAATGACTTGCTTGGTTTTAATGAAATTTAATTCGTATGGATTAAATAATTATTATGCAAGTAATCTAACAACATTATGGTTCTATTGGCTAGAGGTTCTATTGGCTAGAGGTTCTATTAGCTAGAGGTTCTATTAGCTAGAGGTTCTAAAGCAGGCTATTTTTGTTTTCTGATTATAACAAGATTACTATGAAAGTAATCACTCAGGGTATTACTTTCTATAATGGCCTTGTCAGATTTTCCATTTTCTCTTACTACTGCCAGAGGAAGTATTGTGATTATCACGAATTTTTGAAATTGACTTTTACCGGAAATACATATTTTGAGATCCTCTGGCGAATGGTGTGTGTGTGTCTGACAAAAATAGATCTCGAAAACGATATCTTTCAAGCAGCTCAAACTCTACATTCCGTTGAGATACCATAGTGGGATCCGACTCATAGACTTAGGTCAAAATCTGCCTTCGCAAATGGCTTGAAAAAATGTCTACCAATACAAAATATTTGTTTCATTTAACGATCCTATCATCGACATAAATTTTGTTTTTTATCACGTGACAAAGATCACGTTTTCTTGTTTCATTCAGTGACGTAATAAAACCCAATGCCCAACTGTATTGCCATGGTATAAAACATTAGTTTCTATGGTTTGTTACCGCCAGTTAGTAAGAGAAATTTGGTTTAGTACCCACAATAAACATCTGTTAACTATGATAAGACTCCTGGGGAAACCTTCCTCCCCAGAGTTAACATTTCTTGGTCCTGAAACCGTCTCTTCTCTCCTCTATAGCTGCGGTCAAGTTGCTTATACTATCCAGAATCCCAACATCTGCCCCCTTCCTCGGCCTTACAGACATTTAATATTTCCCTACTTACTGCTTAACTGAATGCAATGTATGATTTCTTGTTAGAACAGTAAATAGTTTTGTGGTTTTCTAGTAACCAATCCAAGACCGGGTTTAAGAAACTTCTTGCAACAGACTGACGGACATATAGAAGACAGAAAGTGGGTTAAATCATTCTGGTGTTCAAAATGTTCAGTTAAATTTTAACTACTCAATATCCTCCCTTCAATGTCAGAATTTTTAATAAATATTTAGTTGCGTTCTATGATACATTTGAGGAGGACCACCCTATTGATGGTTATATGACTTCTCGGCTCCCTACAACTCCATTAATATCAACTTTCTAAAAAAAAAAGTTTTAAACATAAGTTTAAAATTATTAATTAATTTCTTATTAGTCAATTAATTTTTTTTTAATTTTAATTAAAGAAATTAGTTCACCAAGTTTAAAAAATATAGTATGAAACCTCGCACTACTTCTTCTTACAACTCTTACTTACTTCATCGGCGATTCCCCTACTCTGGGGTTGCCTGTTTTGTCTCTTAATCCTGTTAACACAATTATATATGAAATGACAAATTTTCTTGACACTTCAAATTTTCTTATTTGTCCTGAAATAAATGTACAGGTTGGGCCAAGTACTAACTAACCTACCAACCATGGCAGTTAGTGAATGATTACATTGTAGAGTGCGCCAGAAATATTGAACAAACACATTTGAATTTTAATGTTTCAGATTCCTCAGAACTACTAAAACCAATTTTTTCAAAAAATATTACAATAAAAGTGATAGCTTTATATCTGTGCATTAGTATTCCAAGTTTAAAGAAAATTGCTACTATTATTGTCTTCGAGAAAATTCCAAAACCCTCAAGAACCTATTCTGGAAAGTTCTAAAAGTTTCCGGTTAACCGATTTCCTTTAAAATCTGTCATTCCAGCAATGTTTCTAATTTAAATTAATATTATGTAGGTGGTAAAACCATACATTGAAGTAGTGCTTTAGAGGAAACCATAACGCTACTAATGCCTCAGAACTCCTCAAAATATCAATTTTGTAGGGAAAATATTTCAAATAAAAGTGAAAAGTATTTGTGTGTATATAGTAGGTATACAAACTTTAGAGAAAATTGTAGCAGCCATTTTCGAGAAAATCGCGAATAATTAAAAAAAAAAAAATTGAGTAAATTTGCACTTCCGGTTGATGGGTTTTACCCGAAACCTTCGTGTCAGATGTGGTGGTATTACCTAAACGGGATACCAAGTTTGAGCTTCCTGCGATTTTTCGTTTTTGAGGAATATTGTTCACACACACACACACACAACCACACACACACACACACACATATATTATTATATATATATAATATATATATAGACATGCGCAAAAAACATTTCTTTCGTACTCAAGTAAACCTGTATTTCCGGTGAACACTTAATTTCTGTGACTCGATCGCAATAGTTCCCTCTTACAAGGTGTAAGAGAGAGAATGAAAAATAAATCCACCACCGTCCGATATAATAGTTAATTTAAAAATAAATTTCATTTCGTGTCAGAAAAATCAATCAAACTAATCGCAAAATTACCCAGCTTGGCTGAGATATTTTTTTGATGGCTAAGGGGTACAGTCTTCAGTCCAGCATAACACATGTGTAAGGCTGGCTAATTGGTTAAGGCAGTTCCTTCAGTCGCATCACCTCATTCTAAATCTATATAATTTTGTTCCCTTCTGGTTTTACAATCTTAACGAATACGAAAGGATTGGATAATTTGATCCTCAGGTCTGTGATATACTTTGATCTATCACATTATGAGGTAAATGGTGTTGTTAAAATTTTGTTAAACTTGGTGTGAGGTATTAAACTCCTTGTTGGGATGGTTGGTTCCGCAGAGCTGGAAAGCATCAGAGACATTTTCCGTGGTAGCCTGCTTCATTTTGTGGTCATCGACCGGTTTTGGGCGTTCGCCCATCTTCAGGATCCGTTTGTCAGTTAGTGTGATAACACACAGACTTGCACAGAGCAAATTCAGTTTATACACTGCTTAAGTTTATACACAGCAGTGTATAAACTGAATTTGCTCTATGCAAGTCTGTGTTATCACACTGTCTGACAAACGCATCCCGAAGATAGGCTGAAAATATTATAATCTGAAGTTGAAAGGAACGCCCCAAACTGGTCGATGACCAAGAATCAGGCTACCACGGAAAATGCCTCTGAGGTATTAACTCCTACTAATGAAAAATAATTTAAACATCTCGAAACTAAACACCCCCTGTCATACATTAAATTTTTACTTCTTAAAGCTGCATTTTCTTCAAGCTTGGGATTTTTATTAAAACAATAGTTTACCATAAAATAAATCTAGTGTTGGTAGGAATCCAAGTTAGTTCTCACTACATGGAAGCTAGTACGTGATTGTGATTTGATTGTAGTCCTCGGGAGGATGCTTTTATCCAAAGCCAGAAAAAGTTTGAAATCTAATACCAATTCCTTGAAAAAACCCTAAACTACCCCCCCCAATGTTTCAAAAAAATGTGATAGTTTGTTTATTTACTGTTAGCTTAAAGTATCAGAAAATCTTTGGAGCGTTGTCCAGAAAATTAAGAGAAACTCGGGAACTTAGTCCATAAAGTCAAACTTCCGGTTGACTGATATTCTTTAAACTTGGAATTCTAACGCTTTTAATGTTGGATATTATATAAACTGCTGAAGAAAAGTATTGCATAAAATTTCAAAATATTATAATTTGAAGTTGAAAGTTATTTTCGTATTTTTTTCATGGATTCATGTTGTTGACTCTAATCCAAAGGAAAAAAAGAATAACTCCCAAAAATTTAAGAAAATCCTGGTTTTATTATACAGAATAAAAAATTAAGTTTAAAAAAAAAATCAAAATTAAAATGCTTCTTATTTATTATCACTTCTTCATTTTTTTTCAACCATTTAGTGAGACCTCCTCTTGCTCTGATAACTGCAGCAAGCCTCCTTGGCATTGAAGAGATCAGATTTTGAATAACCTCTTGAGAAATCTCATTCCATTCTTCAATAACTGCTGTACGTAGCTCCCTCAGAGTGCTAGGGGCAATCAGGCCAAGTTTGAGCCGTCCCAAAGGTGTTCTATTAGATTTAGGTCTGGACTTCTTTGCGGAGAAACCAAACGTCGAATCCCAGCATTCTGTAGATACTCAAGGACAACCCGAGCAGTGTGACATCTGGCATTGTCCCGCGTTAATAGAAAATCATCACCGTATCTTTCAGAAATTGCTACAACATATCGCTGAAGAACCTCTTCAAGGTACTTCCGGGCATTTAGCGTCCCATTTTCCACGATATGTAAGTCTGTACGTCCGTCAAAATTTATGCCTCCCCAAATCATAACGCCGCCTCCACCAAAAGCCAGTGTGGAGAAATGTTAGCCTCTGCATATCTCTCACCTTGACGCCTCCAAACTCTCATCCTTCCATCTGGAGAATGTAGGGTAAATCTCGACTCATCTGTGTATAAAACACGTCTCCAATCCTCTGTTATCCAATTGACATGTTCTCGTGAATATTGCAGTCTGGCGACTCTATGTGCTCTGGTGAGAAGAAGGCCAGTAGCGGGTATCCTAGAAGCCAAGTTTGCTTCATTTAACCTTCTTCTGACTGTCCTACTTGAAATATGGATATTACATTACGGACATCAGCGATCAAGTGACGTAATTGATTGCTAGTGACGAACCTGTTCCGTAAGACATTCAGCTGAATAAATCTCTCATCTGTCCGGGTTGTACTTCTAGGGCGGCCCGAAACTTGCCGTCGGGAGTAGCTACCAGTCTCCATATGGCGTGCTAAATTTCTTTAGACAGTGGATTGGCTCATTCGTAGTTTCTGAGCAATTGTTTCTTGATTTAGCCATTCCTCATGTAATGTCACCACACGTACTGCAGTTTCTTCCGAACAATTACCATGAAGAGGCATGTTAGGAACAAAAAGCGAAATAAAAAAGAACTGATAAGAAAAAACTAAAAAAAAATATATAGGAGAGAAAAATTACCAGAGATAGTGAAAGTAAAGAACTGGAATTATTATTGTATTTTCAAGAGTTCAGAGAATTAGTCACTTAAAAACTAAACAAATGGTTCAGTCTCTTATTTCTTATTGGTTCAGAGTTCATTTACAACGATTGTATACAAAAAAATACAGTAATCGAGTGTAACTTCAAATTACATTTTTTTTAAATTTTATGTAATACTTTTGTCCAGCAGTTTATTATATAGCTTGTAGAACTGTATCTTGTGCGGATGTTCGCACCTTAGCTTCACTTTATAGCTTTATAGCTTTATAGCTTCACTTTAAAGCTTCACTTTATAGCTCCCCCAGAATGTTTCGAAAATTGTTGGAAAATAATAGCGAGAAAATCGGGAAAAACTAAAAAAAAAACAATATCGGCCATAAATAAATATAAAAATATCGGCCATACTTCTGGTTTCAACTGACTGCGAGTTTTCGTTTTTTATTTATTTTATATAATTATATATACATAAAACATACACACATTTACACACACACTTTCATACACAGAATGAAAAACAATAATCGCCTGGAATTTAGCAGAAAATTTGGCAAAAACGTTTCGGACATTTTCCAATTTCCCTTCTTTCGAGAAGGGTGTTCCAGGCAGATTTTCAAAATTTGAGTTTTCACCGGAAATAGATGTTTTGAGGTCCCCTGAGTGAAAAAAAAAAAATATTTTTAGAGTTGTGGTTTTGTGTGTATCTTTATGTTGTGTGTGAGAGAACAAAACGTGTAAAATACGAAAAATTGCAAGAATCTGAAACCGCCCACTGTCCGTCCATACGAAGATATTGAGTAAACTCCATTGACTAGAAAATGGGACTTTACCGAATTTTCGTTTTCCCGCGATTTTCCTAAAAGTGGCACCCACCATAATTTTATTTGAACTTCGTGTCCTATTATTACACACACACACACACACACACACACACACACACACACACAGCCATAATATTTTCCCAGGAAAAATTGTTTTTGGAGAATTGTGGAGGAGGGTTAAGCTTTCCTCTAAAGTGGCACGTGGTGGTGACATGTACGAGTCCATGTATAATATTAAGGTATGTAAAAAGAGCATCGCTAGAATTCCAAGTTTGAAGAAAGTCGGTTGACCGGATTACGACTTTAGCGAGTTGGTTTCTGGGAATGATTTTTTTATAAAACTTGATATTTTCATTTGATTCCCTGACAGGTTTATTTGAAGCATTTTTCCGCGAAACATTTTTTAAGTGCGTTTCTGAGAAATCTGTGATGTTACATTTTAGGTTTATTGGGACTTACTGGTAGCGCTGGTCTTATGGACTACAGTGTAATCACACTTAAATACTACCTGTCATGTGTGGTAACCAACATTGACTCCCACCATCAATATATTTTGTTATATCTTAAAAAAACTAAACATTTAAGAAAATGTCTACGAATATTTCGCAAAAGATTTTTTTATTTATTTTGGAATATTTAAATAAATAAGGAAAAAGAAAAATTATTTCAATTGCTTCACTGCATGTACTTATATATATATTATAAATAAAGAGAGGTAAATATTTAATTTTCCGAATGGTTTATATAAATATTATTTATGTAAAACGTATACATAATATACATATTCATGAGGATTATATGATGGTATATATACATATCTATCTATATATACATAACATATACATACAAATGACTATCTCCATCTTGATGTTGGTAAAATTGAAATATCATTTACTGCATTCCATATTTTAACGTGTATCTTGTACGAATGACTGTTTATGTATGCGTACTTGTTTAAGTAAGTGTATTTTACATATTACGTTCGAACATGTATCTCTAGTTATTTATCTATTAATAAAAACCTGAAATGAAATATATTTTACGCAAGCATTCGCTACATAATTTATTTTATGTTAATACCTGTAAATTTACACAGATAATTAGAGAAAGTAGAAATAAATAAAGAATCTGGTGTGAAACACTCACACGACTTTCTCCTGCTACAATTTACATAGTTAAATTCACTAGTTCATTTTACATATAATTCTTATTACTGTGTGTTAGTTGCAAGCAATTTAGATGAATGGGAGACTATAAACTTTATAAAACGACTTTTTGGGGGAAAGCATAACTACACCCTTTCCTTAAAAACCTCCTTAAATGAATTTTCTCGGAAAAAGTTTCAGACCAAAGAGATAGGTCTCTGTACGTATAGTTAGTAATAAAACTCGTCCGTGTTTTTATAGTGAAGATCTCAGGAAAGTGAAAAAAACTGTTCAGTAAAAACGTTCTTCCGGCAATTTAGAGGTCCTTCTTTATACTCTTGACTAAGTGGAACTGAATCCGTTATAAACTTTGTTATGTGAATAGGTAAACAAACCAGATTGATTACAATTTTCTCCAACTTGTACTTCCAGTTAAAGACGCGATACTTTTTAAACCATTATAGTAATATCCGGTAAATATCTATCTTGCTGTCATCTGATAAAGTTTCTTGTTTACAATCTATATATATATATATATCCATTGCTTTGGATAGACTCTGTATGTTTAGCAGTCCTACTAGTAGTTTGCAATGATGAATTCTATACTTTCGCTCGAACGTCCAACTTTCAACTTGGTTCTATTGGTGCCATTCATAGCTCGTCCCTTCTGCGTACTCAATAGCTCAGCTTTCTATTTTCTCGAAAATCTGATATTCGGCTTGACATTTTCGTTGCTTAAAAAAAAGAAAGAAAAGATTTCACTCAACTTATAATTTCTAAACATAACGGAGCAGGTAATTATTGCTTTCAAAACGAAACTACATTAAATCAAGTTCGGATAGGCTAATTAGAAGGATCAAAGTATTTATCTCTGAAAAGGGCGACAATTGGCGTCGGAATATTGTTTATTTACGACAAACGGGCTAATTAGCCCTTTTACCAGAAACATAGTGCAAACTAAACGTTACATTACAAATATGAAAGCGCGAATGCTCGCTTTGAATGCTCGGCATCACTAGTGTTCCATTTTTCCGTCAGTCGATTCAGAGTGGTTTGACTTAAAAGTTATGAGTTCATTGTAATTGCGATACAATTACATAATGCTAAAAAAAAAAGACAAAAACGATGGTGGCAGACAAATTTTAGTTTAGAGAAAAATGTATTAATGGTGGAGCAATATTTATGAATATCTTAAAGAAAAAAATCAAGAAATCAACGCCAATAAAATCAAATTTCGTAATTTAACAGCATCGGAAAGATTGGCAGTTGCATTACCTTTTCACGCGTGCTGGTGACTCTTTTACCAGCTTACAATTCCTTTTTACTTTCTTTTACTCCTGGTAAGAGGAAATATTGCTGTCGTGTCATGTCAAATTGAGTTTTCTCTGGAAATACATGTTTTGAGGACCCCTGAGTGAAAATGTTTATAGAAAAGGGTTTGTGTGTGCGTGTGCATGTGTGCGTGTGTGTCTGTATTTTTCACTTCAAAACTTCAACATTCAGAACTTCAAATGACTTCAAGAATACTCTTTCAAACCATAGACCGTTTTTAAAACTATGTTAAGAGACATCTGAATATTTCTTTCAATAAAAAGATTTGACTGAATCTTATAGTTTACGTAGTCTTAAGAGACCAGGAATATCCCATCCTTCATTTTCACACAGTTGAAATTTTGGATGAATATGCTAAAATAGATTAATAATAATAAAATTGATTTTCTTAAAAATTCTTATTTAATAGTTTTCATTCCCACTTCATCCCGGAGTTATTTTCTTGAATTTTATTGAACAAGAAGATATTATTAGAATCGTGTCCAAGATCTCGATACGAGAGTTACACGATATTTAGTATACCCTTTTATGGTAAACAATATCTAGTCTATTACTCTGTAATCATACATTTTGTAAACATGAAGTTTATTACAACAAACAAATGAACAAACTGGAACAAACAGTTCATCAAGATAGAAAGTTCTAATGTCGAAATATTAGATAGGAAAACGTAATCAAAAACAGACCTGTTATAAAGGAAGAGATAAGATAATCAGTTATGATATTCATGTAAACATTCAGTATAAAATATTCATAGTCTTCTGTTATAATTTTTTGTATGAATTATAGGTTAATAGGAAAACTAGAAAATTCGGGCAAAAGGAAATCAGTATTATTAATTTGTTAACAAGCTTTCACTAAATTATTTTAACGCTGGTTTATCATCCACTCAGGCTCATCCTGGGACAAACGTTTCGTACCACCATTCAGTGTACGGCTCCGGAACTTTATAATACTTAATCATTTTTACACGACCATTTTGTTTGTTATAAATTTATACTTAAAGTTTTCTTTTAAATTAGATATTTTTGGCAAATAGTCTCTCTCTCTCGTTGTATACGGAACTCGGCGGTTCTAGACCTGGACGTCGATAAATGTCCCCAGCGGTTAAGGGTGTACCTGCTGGTCATCTGAGGTGGTGCCCCCAGGGGCAGCCTCAGAGATACACTCCCCCCTAAAACAGGGTGTTATGCGTACCGTGCCCATGTAGGTTTGCAGCCAGGGGGTAATACAGGCTGTAGTATAACGGTGCCTTCCTGAAACCGGGCCGCATCAGGGAGTAATGAATGGCCTTGCTGTATCATGCGGGGCTCTGATGCAGTCGACCGATGAGAAACCCTAGCTGCACGTGGGAATCCATGAAGAAAACAAAAAAGATCAAATCTGGAATTAGGCGGGCAGCTACCGCCATTTTTCAACCTGCGGCCCAAGCCACAAAGGAGCGTGCTCCCAGTGGAATGGGCATGCGGGGCATGCCTCGCATCAGCGAGGCGAGTACTTCTCGCCAAGCCGAGCAGGTCCCAGTAAGTAAGCGGGTGGATACCGCGATTGTAATAATGGAACCCCAGGCATCTATGGAGCAAGCTCCTGGTGGGGGGGAAGCAGGCAATAGGCCTACTACTAGCGGTGGCGGGGAGGCTCCCGCTTATCCTCCTGGTGCGGTAGGGAAAGAGGAGGCACCGGGTCGGAAAAGAAGCGGGAGGAAGAGGACGTTACCGCCACCGCCCCCTGGGCAACCGGGGGCGATAGATGACCCTCTGAGGAGAGGCCTCAGTGGTTCAGGCGTTCGGTGGTATCTCCGCGCGCTTGCTGGGGGCATGACCCCCCAGGAAGCAAGAGCGGAGGCCGAGAAGCACAGAGCACAGCGGGGAGGCAGTAGCCCACCTCAGCGTGCTCATGGTAAGCGGGAGAGATACACAACACCTCCCGAAAGGAAAGATGTTAAAAGAAGAAGGGTGGTACCTTCTGGTAGTATGAATCCCGGGGTTCCCTCGGGGGCGAACCCAAGTCTTCGCCGTCCTGGCACCAGCCATAGTCTTCGCCTATACTGCCCGGCATACCGGTGCAGTACAGGCGGTGACGGTTGGGGTGATGCCTCGAGGCTTCCCGGATGTGATACTCAGTGCTGAGGAGTTATCAGCACTGGAGGATGCTATTGTGGAGGAAATAGCCCTTGGATGGGAGCATAGCGCTCTTCTCCTGCTGGAGACCCACTTTCCGGGGAGTCTGCCACCAGAGGATGGTACTGACACGATAGGGCCCAGCAGACCGGCAAGGGATGACTGGGAGGTGGCCAGAACCATCTGCACGCCACTAAGAATAGAATGGGCAATAAATAAGTTTCAGCCCTTCAAGTCGCCTGGTGTGGATGGGGTCTTCCCGGCCCTCCTACAAAAGGGCCTGGGGGAGGTTCTTCCACACTTGGTCAAGATCTTTCGGAGCAGTTTGGCACTCGGGTATATACCGAGGCCGTGGAGAAGGGCTAGGGTGGTCTTTATCCCCAAGGTTGGGAAAAGGGACGCCACCTTGCCCAAGTCCTTTAGGCCTATCTGCCTTACGTCTTTTCTTTTAAAGACTATGGAGAAGGCCGTGGACAACTATATCAGGACAGGGGTTCTGGAGAGGGTGCCTTTGCACCCCTGTCAGCACGCATATCGGGCGGGAAGGTCGGTGGATACCGCTCTATATCGGCTGACAGATGTAATCCAGAGGACCCTAGGTGTTAAGGAAACGGCCATCTGTGCCTTTTTGGACATAGAAGGCGCGTTTGACAATACTTCCCATGAGGCGGTTGGCAGAGCCCTTGTTAGAAGGGGGTGGATGGAACAACCGCCAGATGGATGATGGAAATGTTGTCTACAAGAACGGTAGAAACTGTGGTGGGCTCACGGACCATCCGCTCCCGCACTACGCGTGGCTGTCCGCAAGGGGGGGTTTTGTCACCCCTAATGTGGAGCCTGGTGGTGGATGAGCTCCTCTACAAACTGACGGACGTCGGCATTGCCTGTCAGGGATATGCTGACGACGTCGTCATTATTGCTAGAGGAAAGTTTGAAGAAACCCTATGTGACATAATACAGAGGGGTCTAGATATCACTAGCGAGTGGTGTGTCTCAGTGGGGTTGAAGGTTAATCCAACGAAAACCACTGTGATACCCTTCACTAGGAAAAGAACACTCCCACGCCTGAAAAATATCCGGCTAGCCGGTGAGGAAGTAGGGTGGGAAAAGGAGGTTAAGTACCTAGGGGTGACTTTTGATAGTAAACTCCTATGGAAGAAACACATTGAATCAACTGTTAATAAGGCCACTGGCGCCCTCATGATATGTAGGAGGATGGCGGGCAAATCCTGGGGATGCCCCCCGAGAATCCTACGGTGGATGTACACCATGATGGTGAGACCAGTTATCACCTATGGCGCGGTGGCTTGGTTTAGGAAGACCAAAGAAGTATCGGTCAGGAAACCTCTTGACAAGGTACAGCGGCTCGCATGCTTATGCATGACGGGGGCTATGAGGACTTGCCCCACTGCCGGGATGGAGGTTATCCTCAATCTGTCACCTTTGTACCTAGTGGTAGAAAGGGCGGCGAAGGGGGCTCTTCTTAGGATCTCCAGGAGTGGTGCAGGAGGGGGGGAAGGGCTGGGGGTTAGAGAGTTGGTATTCTCACCTTTGGGCTCCCCCATCTGGCACCTTCCTAGGGACGGTATGAGTAAGAGGTACAGCTTCACTAAAAATTTTTCGTCGAAGCTAGGGTCCAAGAGTGAGTGGAGCGAGGGATCCGCTCTGTTGGGCATCAAGGAACATGCCATTAAATGGTATACTGATGGGTCGAAGACCCTCGAGGGGACTGGGGCGGGGGTGGTTGGTCCAAGGATCAAGCACTCGGAACCCATGGGTAAATTTCCAGCATCTTCCAGGCGGAGGTATACGCTATCGGAAGATGTGTTCTATTCAACCTCGATAGGGGATACAGGAATCAGGAGATTGTAATCCTTTCTGATAGTCAAGCTGCCATTGGAGCTCTGGGTGCACCAGTTATTAACTCTAAAATGGTTTGGGAATGCCTAGATAAACTTAACGATCTGGGCAGCAGGAACAAAGTTGCACTCTGGTGGGTGCCGGGGCATGTTGGCATTGAAGGGAATGAGATGGCCGACGCCCTGGCCAAGACAGGCGCTATGACCCCACTTCTGGGGCCGGAACCTTTTTGTGGGATTAGCGACCAGTTTCTGTTAGAGGAACTTAGGAAGGAGGAGGAGACGAAGAGATCTCAACTCTGGTACTCCCTCCCCGGGTTGCGGCAGGCCAAGATCTGCTTGGGAAATTATAACCAACGGAGGTCGGAGGCCTGCATTGGATTAAGCAAGAACAAGCTCCGCGTACTTACGGGTTTCCTCACGGGGCATTGCCGACTTAGAGGACACCTGGTGAAGCTGGGCTTGAAAGTGACAGCTCATGCAGATTCTGTGGGGAGTTGGAGGAAACTCCAATACATCTCCTAACAGACTGCGAGGCTGCACTCAGAGAAGGTTCAGGAACCTGGGCAGCTACCAGGTCGAGGAGGGGGACATACCCTCTCTAGAGCCCGTAAGGGTATTAGGATTCCTCAGGGATCTTAACCTGATGGAGGTATTGTAGAACGGATGTTCAACTGGGCATCCGTTCGGGTGCTATGGGCAGGCCTGTGGCACCCAGGGGGCATAGCACATAGACCTGATTGAGGTCGCAGTGCGTTGGCCCCCCCCCGATAAAAAAAAA
>JAAEAF010005172.1:0-35169 GCA_011037195.1 Triatoma infestans
AAACGGAATATCAAGTTTGAACTTGCTGCAGTTTTCGTTTTTGAGCTATAGTTTTCACATACTTACACACACACACACACACACACACATACCATTTGCTAAAAACCACTTTTTTGTACTCAGGGGACCTCAAAACGGATATTTGCGGTGAAAACTCAATATCGAAAATTTGAAACGATTACAATACTTCCTCTTACTAGGACTAGGAGAAAGCAATGTATAATATGTAATAGGATCCGAAGAGAGGGATCCAAAGCAGAGAGGTGAGAGAGACAGTCCCACTCACTAGTTTATGCCGGACTTGAGTGGGAGAAACTGCTTAAATACAGCGACGAAGAGTATTCAGGGAGTCTTATAGCAGAGTTCATACAGCAATCACTACGCGTCATCAACCTTTCTCGTTACCTCTCACTACCATTCTATATATTTTTTAGTGTAAAGTCTAGGCAGTCATTGTTGCTTTTATATTATTCAGTGTTCAACTTCACTTCTGCTTTATTCATCTAAACCAGACCATTTTCTCTCCTTCACAAACCCATTATAAATATAATAGAATTTATATTAAATATTCAGTTAACTTTAATGTCATAAAGGTGATGGCAAGTTATATCACAAATTAAGTGAAAGCCTAACAGACGAAATACTCTAAAAAAAAAACAACTCAACCGAAAAATGTTCACAAGAAAATTAATACTGACAGATTTATTTACTTTTTTTTTTTTTTTTGGAATTAGTATGTCAGTTTTAAAGAAACTCGGAAAAATTTTCAACAGAACATGAACACATATAACCACGCACACAAATTTAAAGACCATTCACTAAAATCAATTTTTTTTCTTGCATTATTTATTTATATTGATATTGAATAATAATAAATATTAAACATAAAAATATAATACATTGTACATAATAATCTGTGGACAAAATAAAAAAAACTATAAAATATGTACATAGATTTAATTGCAAAATGAATAAAGTAAAATTTAAGATAAAAAAAAAAAATGAAATAAGAAAAGCAATTAAATTTAAATTGTAGTCCTTAAAATCAAAAAATAAAACAATGGACAGAATAATTATTCTAATAGACGCATAGTTTATTTAAAGAAATATTTTCTTTTTGAGAAAATTCATTATATTTGGTTTTTATAGTATATTTTGAAAAATGCACATATAACTCAATATTAAAATAAATTATTATATAATCTTTGTAAACGTGGTATTGGTGAATGCAAACTGTAATTTCTTTTGTAAAAAAAAATATGCAGACCTAAAAGATGCGCAATAGTGTCTTTCTAATAGAAATTAAAAATCTGGCATTAAATATTCTGTAATATATATATATATCTCAATCTGTATGGATAATAAAAAATATTTTCCATTCTTGGAATTTATGTAACATAACAAAAGCTTTGGAATTTATTATAATATTTAAAACAAAGTTCATCGTTGGCATTTTAGTGGAAAGTTTAACAACAGAGAAAATGAAAGAATTTATTCAAGAAGTTTCAAATAGAAGTTAAATAACAACATGTTTGGCAACAGCATAATGGATTAAAATGTAGGGTAAATATAGATCTCACAAGATATAGATTCACTAGACATTCTCATCGCAATCTAAATAGTTAAATTTCCTTCAATGTTGGTATTTGTATTAAATGTAACTAACTGGTATAGTTAATTATAGTAATTATAGTAATTATACTAAACAAAAAACTACATTTTAGGGAAGTATAAACTTTCAGTTCCAATATACTTCCTTCTAAAACATAACGTAGGCGGAAAAATGTTTCAACAAACTAAGAAGTCTATTATATGGTAGTGTTTATACCAAGTTCGAAAAGATATTCTCTGGTATCTTTATCGAGAAAATAGTAGAAACTAGGAAAAAAAAAAAAAACTGTTCAGTAAATTCGCACTTCGGAACAACTAATTGTCTTCTAAACTCGAAACTTGGGAAAATATTTAATTCTAATTATTGTTATATGAATAATAGGTATTGTATAAATATATTCGAAAAGGAAATGAACGTTAAAGGAAAGCCTTTTGTCACTCCTACGGGGGAAAAATGTTCCATTTAGTAGTTTTTATAAATTTGAATAAATTAAAAAAAAAAAAAGTTCGAACCATTTTCGGGGAAAACGCAATAAAAAAATATTCAATTTATCCGGTTTACTAATTTTGTTGAAACTCGGAATTTTGGGTTTGTGTGTTCTTTGAATAGAATGGATGTTAAAGTAAAAGAGAAGTTAGTTAGCGAGAGAAATATAAAGAGACAGACTGGCTGAGGAAGGTAGTAAGTAGATAGGTTGCTGACTGTATGTAAATTGGTCGTAAACTGTCTTGTACTGTACTGCTGTTACTCTATTTATATGAATCAAACTGTCCCTTCCTAGTCTCTTGGTGTGAACTTGCTGCAATTTTTTGATTTGCCAGTTGTCCGGTTTTTGACTATAACCTTGTAGAAATTAAACAATATCAAGTTAGAATTTTCTATAATTTTTTTGTTTATGAGTTATGCTGACCAGAAAAGACAAACACGCACGCAAACCAACTTCTAGAAACCACTAATTCAGACTCAGAATATCATAAAACATGCATTTCTAGGTTTCGCAGTAGTAACTGTAATAAAATAAAACCATTAAATTTGCCAAAAATAAATTTGGAATCAATAATTTCAATACCAGCCGTATTAAGCTCTACCATCGTACCTCCAAGCGCAGGTTAAATACACATTACCTTCTCTGTCACGCCCTTGTACTATATTGACGAATGAGCTTAAACTTGGACAGCAAGTATCTTTCTAGAATTTGCCTCGATATCTCAATAAGAGTTAGGAGAAACTGGTATATATAAAAAAAAAACAACGATATCTAGCTCTTAACAGAAATCATCAGATCAACTTTGGACAAGTTAAAATTTTCAAGATCAGTCTTGATAAGTTCATCAAGGTCTTCTAGTCACCACTAGTTATCGACAGCAACGTTAACATTCTAATCACGTACTACATTCATCACATCATCACCCATCGCTCGGTCACTCTGCCTTCTATAAACATTCTTTCCCACGAAATCCACAAAATATAACATTGTGTTTTAAGCGCAATCAGTTCGTGTCTTCCCAGTTTTACCATTCATTAACCTTCTTCCTACAACCATTATGTTTTCTCTACCAGTAGTTAGAGAAAGTAAAAATAATATATATCCTAATTTGCTGTGGAAGTGGTGGGAATTAATGTCCTCTATGCTCTTAATAAAAATGCAACCATATAATTTACGCTTTTTTCTAAACATTCGACGACTCGCACACATTGGCCGGACCCGGACCCACTGCTCCATTATTGGGCAGAAGCACTTGGACAAAATCTCCATTGTTCTGTAATAAACCCAACGACCAGGTGCAGGGTATCACCTAATGCACCGCCAGATCCCATTTGTTTTGAGGAGATAATTCGGGATTAATCTCTCCACAAGTAATAAAAATGCGACTATTTGTACAATACACGTAATTAAATTGATTTAAACAATAAGAGACTTTACAATGTTGAAGAATAAGTTAAAGAAATTTGGGAACCTTTAGGATAGATTCATATCATATCCTTCCTTCGTCCTCATATGAACACGCTACAATTTTTCGGTTTTCAATTATTTTATTTTTTGTCGATGTCCAGATAAAAAAAAAAAAAAGAGACTTTAAATCTCAATAAGATATTTAAGCGTCAAAATATTTATTTCTGTGAGCAAACTTATATCATCAATAAGAGATCTAAAAGTAGCGGAACATTAACAAAAAATCAAATTAAGTTTGATCCATATTATCGGAAACAAATTTTTTACTATGATTATAAAAAAAAAAATTTCATCACTTATATGAATTGATTGGTAAATTATAATTTAAAACAATGAGATTAATATTGTAGCGTGTGAACAACACCATGTAGGATTGTACATGATGTTTGATGATTACTTGATCCATTGAAATAACTTGTATTTGACACTGGTAGTTTGTAGAAGAGAGAGTATATTTGTGTGAGGGTATAAGAGAGAGTGATGCTGTTTGGTAGCTATGAGAAACAGAAATAGTATTGGATCGTCTGTTAAATACACAGTTCTCCCAACACACCACCACCGTTCATTGAATTTAGCTCCTTCTAGCTATATAACAGAGAACTACCGCACAAACTTTCCACCGTCTATGATTAGCTTTCACAATTAAAATTAACTATTGATTAATTCCACATTATTTTCTTATTCATTTCTTAATTATCTACATTTGTTATACAGTTTTTAACTATCAATTAAATTTTTTATTCGATTTTGTTTCCTTAAGTGTGTGATTTCAATTTAAAGTATATTAATTTAGTTCCATCTCTATCCGGCGATACGGGATCCCTTCTGAAAACACTATGAATTAATATAACGAATGACCGGCCTGAAAATGGATTAAACCTGGTTCTGGTAACTTTCTTTCATTATGATTATTTTGTTTAAGCCTCATCAACAACTGAGGTCATTACTGCCCTAGAGCCTTCTCACCAGGCAGTGTACTGCCGGCATTCGGGCAGTGTTCTCTCGTGGCAGACAATACTGCCCATCACGGGATTGTGAGCTGTAGAGCTCTGTTAGGGCAAGGGAAAGTAAAAGCATTCAGCACTACTGGGCTCCCACCAGAGAACTCCGCGTGTTGTATCCAGCTCGCAGCCTCTAAGCTAATCTCCTTAACTAACCTATACTTATGTACTTATTACTCATTTTAGTTTTTTTTTTAATAAATCCAAGAGAATAATAAGAAATAATGAAAAAACTAGATGGGATTCTAAAAATTATATCTTGCAGTGAAGGAAATGTTAGTTGGAACATGTTTAATTAAACACATACTTACCGGAAATTATTCTTAAATCCTTAGAAAAAAGCCTTCATTCCTTTGTAGATGTTACGTATTTGCAAGCTCGATAGAGTTCATCCGGCACCACTAGATGGTTTCCGGGAATTCAGAACTCTGCAGGAACTCCGTAAGGAGACCATAGGCAGGTCTTGCTGTAAAGAATAGAAAGGTGGGGCAACAAAGACAGAAAAAGCACCAAGTCAAAAATAATAATAAGTTTATTGATGAACAAGCGACTCCCCAGCTCCTCAGCCCCACATCCGAGCTCTAAAACGAACGCTGACTAGTGGGTACGCCCTGGGAATTACTCTGACTGTCTGAATGGCAAACAATCCCTTCCAGAGCTGTCCACAGGTTGCTGAAGAAAGGATGACTTCACATCCGACGGAGGACCAGCAGCGAAGCTGCAAAGCTGTTGGCATAAGAATAACTATGTAGGAAATAGAAGGTTACAGGCAGAACTGTATATTCTCAAACTAGGTTGAGAGAAAATATAACACTAGGAGGGCTAGTAAGAGAAGCTAAGGTGCGTATACTTGCCTTAAAGTTACAGTTCCGTACACCTCCGTTAATTAGAATTCGTTCTATCTGGTGTAGAGAATACGTCTCCCCAGAATGTACAAGTTGAGCAGGCAGTGAATAGTCATTTAGCTTTGAATTAGACAAACTATTAGTAATACAATAAATGTTAAGCTGAGACTGAAGGTTCTAGAAAATAATATGAAATGTTACCTTCAGAGCGATTTCAATAATCGCATAAACGGCTTCTGCCAACTTATATTAACAATTAATAATGAGTAGAGATAAAAAGGAGAGGAAAGAATGGGAAAATCATCTTACTCTGAAAGTAGAAGATGTTAATATAAGCCACGTGCATCCGCCAGAGATTGATGCTATTTAGATTGGTGACTCCTATTATCACCTCTGCTGAATAAGCTCGTACTGAGTGTGAAAACTGTAAATTAAATGATTACCAGACTGTTGGAAAGATTACACACGTGAGGCAGCAACTGTACGGCGTACAGCGATCTTACGATACGCCACAGAACTTGAAATACACTTGAATAATGATATTAGGAGGTAACTGTGCAACCTCACAAAATGATTAAAACAATATAAAAGGATGTGTGTAAGGTGTTCACTAAGAAACAAAATGCGGTCTGGTTAGCGTCACTTCAGCTCAACCATTAGAACGGAACTTAATAAATATGGCTACTGGCGCCCTGCCACTTGGCTAGTTGAGTACAACGAGAAACTGAAGGTTTTGAGTTGCGGAATGTAGTTCTCTCGCTGGCACACTGACTAGCACCAACATCAACAGATTATATTCCATCTACAGAGGCTTCCTTCAGTAGAGATGGTATCAATAATAGGAACAATTCACACTATTGGTCCAATGAAAGCCCATAAGAAAACTACAAATCAAATTTTCAACATAGATATTCAGTAAGCGTTTGGTGTAGAATTATTAACAACCAACATATCCATCCTTTTGCACCCTAATGGATGGTCGTTTAACAGGTGATATTATTATCATCGCTTTTTACAAGAATGTTTGTTCAAGAATATGACTTATCATCCCTTCTTATGGAGAATGTTCCTTTTGCACAAAGAGTTCAGATATGGATTCAGCAGGGCGGATCAACAGTGTATTTTGACAGGAGGGTAAACTTCAGTTATAAATATTTCGTATCGAATAGTTAGATCGGAAGAGATGGTTCAGTACCTTGGCTTCTGAGTTCACCTGATCTAACACGTCTCGTCTCTTACACAGGGCTGGACATTTTTATTGTAGCTGGAGGAGATCATTTTATACAGAATTTGTAAAAATAAATTTGTTAAAACTATTTCTTTTTATTAATTTTAGCTCTTCATATTTCATCAATTGTTTTCATTCTTGGGCCTATATTTCTTGGATATTTTTGATTCAAATTAACTTCAATAATATGTCCCTAAGCTGTGGACCTCGAATCATGGGACACCCTATTTAAACTTAAACATAACACAAATTTGTTTTCATAGTTCTCAGCTTCATAGGACACCTTCACAGCATTCATCCTTATGGATGAGCTCAGTTGGTTTTCGGCAGTCCAAAATGATCATCGGGGGTCCGGGACATGGCCATTAGTGAGACGTTGCTGTGTTTTTCACGGAGCGCTCTCAGGCATCTGGTTGGATCTCTTATTGGACATTGTGGTTTATTGAGACATCGCTACATAATGGGGCTCATGCCGGATCCATTTTGTAGAGGCTGTGAGACAGAGGAGGAAACCATCCATCCATCTTATGACTGATTGCCTGGGTTGTGAGGAAATTAGGTTCTCAGGACCTTTGATCGGAATAGGATGTCTGTGGGGAGCTTAGGCTATTTCCGCTTAAGGTTATTGTCCGATTTATTCGGACTGCGGAGAATCTTAGATGGATTAGATCCGGGTCTGGATTTTTGTTATAGACCCGGTTTGTTGTTTTTTTCTTGGGGTAGCTATATGGGCCCAGTGAGGCTTTGGATAGCGTAGGGTTTCCCTCCCCACAGACAAATAATAATATATAATCTCAGTAAGTTATTGATACAAATATACAGACAAGTTGCTTCTCGTCATCAAAACCTAGAAAACGATTAAAATAGTATGTAAAACTATAAAAGAAATAACTATAATAAAACAAAATTACATTTTTATTTGTATTTTCACTTTATATATTTCGATATTAATATAGACATTTTAATGACAAGTAAACGTCTTTATATCCTATTTAGTAATTTCGGAAAATTACTATTGTTATAATAGAAAATAAAATACATTTTTAACGAGAAAATTGAATTTTCATATTATTTTCTAACCAACCATTGCAAAAATAAATATTCAATGAATATTATTTACATTATTTTATACATATACACATTTTTGGGAAATATTTCTCATTAAGAATGTTGGAATATTGAGTATTGTTTATAATAGAAATTTATGTAAATTAGGTGTAGCCTTAGGGTTTAACATTTCTGATATTAATATACCTTAGTTTACGGACAATGAATGTATTATTTATGCTTTTTAATTTCCAACCAAGCGGTTGATTTTTTTTTTTTTTTTTTACAATAAAAAAGGAAGTCTGTTTAGAAAGGCGATTATGAGTACACAAGAATATAGTCTGAAGAAATGAGGTAGGAATGAGGAAGAAATGAGGATGGTGTTTGAAGCCTTGTTTCTCTTTACCATTTCAAGACTTTGTTATAAGCAAGTGAGATGGGCAATGTTTCAAGATAGGTTTGGACGGGAGCGAGTGAAAGAGAATGGTTGGGGTAGAAAGAGACGCCAGCGCTAAACCAGATAAGTTTGACGAAAGTTGAAGAGCCATTTTTGTACGCCTCAGGCCCTTCCTCTAACCATCCATACTTCACTATCTAAAGACTTGTCTCTCATCCCCCTTCCGTTCTCTCTTTCCCCCTCACCCTGATCCTATTCATACTATAAGCTTAACACAATTTTCAGACGGATGCTTGCTCCCATTAAAACTTTGATTACAATAATGTTGTGTTTAACGTTAACTGGTGGTGGCGCCTTTTAGCCAATACTGTTTGGTGATTGAATTTAACAATTTAATACATAATTCAAATTTTCTCTTCTTTTTTTTTATTACCTTTTCATTGTAAGACTTCAATTAACAAAAGTGTCTGTGTTTTAAAGATAAATATATTGTTAATACTTAAACATCAATTATTATAATTATCAAAGTTAAACATTCTAATTTTATTACCCCACATTGTTTGAAGGAAGTATTATTCTTCGTTTCGGTCTCTCTGTGTTATATTTATTAGGCATTTAACATCTACCGTATGGAGAAAGTTTTGCAATGTTTATGGAATGCATATTTACAAGAGTGTATGTTCAATTCCAGAACGAAGCAAATATCCTTCTATCTACTGAAAGGACATTAAAGGCATTTAAATGAACTTCCAAGTGAAGGATGTGATAATTTTTCAAAAACAACATTTTTGAATTAACTAATTAAGGGTTACACTTTACTAATGGGTTTCCGCCTTTCAGGGGCCTTCAAAGTAAAATTTATTAGACATTATTTTTTACTGTAACAACGAAGAATTCCAGAGCGGAACTTGATACACTTATCTGGTCATGCAGTCTGGTCTGACGTCGTATTCAAATAAGGAATAACTTTCTCTCGATCTAACTATCCCAGTTAATTGAAGATGCCATTATGAGTGTTGGGTTTTGGGTCTGTTACCATTCCCGACCCACTAAGTACGAAGAAGCGTCTCCGTCAAGATGGTAACGCGTAATTGCGGCTTCAGTCTGTCGGAGTCCATTGTTTCATTGAGACATGACGTTGCTAGGATCGTTAATTCCTAATTAATTCTAAAAGGCCTAAATAATTGGTCATCGTTATATATTAAAGGAGTAGAGAATGTCGTTTGATGTTTCACCCAGAATTTTTTTTTTTTTTAATGCTACTTATTTGTAGAAAATAAAACTACAAACACACCGACTTCAACTGCTTTATTTTAGAAAAATGAACAGTGGAACGAGTTGCCTAGAACAATAATAATGGAACAGTCAATCAATATTAAAGAAGGAAAAGAAAAAAAGAAGTGTAAATTCGATAATAGATAATGAACAAAACAAACGAAATAAACTGACGTTATTTGAAAAATGGAAGTTGAGTAAAGAACCGAAAAAAAAGAATTGAAAACCAGACCGAGCCCATAAAAAGAAGGACTTGGATTATTTGCTGGAACAATAGACGGTTCCCAAGTCTTTTAAAAACTTGAGAAACGATGTAAGAGAATAAGCTGAGAGAGAGAGGAGAATGATTTTAAAGAAAAGGTTTTGTTTACTTTTCCTATTAATTGTTCACAAGGACCATTATTCTGGAAGAAAGGGCTCGTGATGAAACTAGGGCACCTTTCTCACCCGTCCCTAGCCGACATAGTTTGTGTGTGTTAGTAAATGTTGTTGGCTAAAGAAAGGTCTATGACCAACAGTAGCCAGGGTGCCTTGTCTGCCGGCACTATACACCAACCAATCGACTATTTCATCACACGTATTCACACCATGTAATATCACACTCTAATACCCTGATTTTCATCATATCCTATTTTAGACATTACCTTATTATAAACTCGATCAAATAATGTTTTTATATTAACTACATTTTTTTTTTTTCATTAAAAATTTAATTATTAATACAAAACCAAAGTCTGTGTGTTATTGTGGTGGTTGGTTTCCGCAGAGCTGGAAAGCATCAGAGACATTTTCCGTGATAGTCTGCTTCTTTTTGTGGTCATCGACCGGTATCGGGCGTTCGCCCATCTTCAGGATGCGTTTGTCATCTTCAAGAAAATTTGTCATGGTATAAATAATTGGAGTAAGAGGAAGTTGTGTAAGTGTTTTTCACACAAGATTTTTGGAAGTTATAAAATGCCACTAACCTACAAATTTAACCCAGATTATTTGGGAAGATTTAAGCATATTTACACTTTTCTAAGAGCCCAATTAATCCCATATAAATGATCCTAATTGGTTTTCAAACAGTGCTGCACAATCTTTACAGCGCATTGAAAGCAATCGAAATTCTCTGATTCAAGCAGCTTTTTTATTATTTTCTTGAAGGATATAAGTATCCAATCTTAGTGGATATTAAGAGATCAGAATACTATAAGTTTGTGGCATGCTTGAAAGGTTTGAACTTTGACTAATTCGAAATTATATGCAAAGTCATTTTCTTATATTATTCGTATGTGATTATGTATTATGTCTTCTGAATTTATATTAATTGATTACTCATGTTTTAGTGGTTGCATACTGGCTTGGTCTTTTTTCTCCTAATTTTGATTGTATTTATTTATTGTGGATATTAATCAGTATGAATGATATAAATAAGATTCGGTTATATAATAGCATAAAAATGCACCCCCACCACACTGACCTCCATAAGTCCTTCCATAAGCTGAGAACATTATAAATAGCACAACAGGAGGATAATTATATGCAACTTTTTGGTAATGATTATCCAGATAGCCTCCATAGACAATTTTAATTTCACAAGCAGTAATGAATCATAATCTATCTTTACAACCCCATAAATTTCATTGAGCTGTGCTAGTTAAAATTTATGTTCAGTATTGTCCTTTCGATTAATTATACTTACCAGTTTAAAGCCTCTTTATATACAGTGCTTCCTTTTACTAGCGATCTGCAATCACATAATATACAGATTTTGTGAATGATTTTAATAAATATAATAATTGAAACAAAATTTTATTTCATTGTTAATTTGATATTAGTGTAAGTAGTATTCTCTTTTCGTGATGCGGAAATGTAGTTAATTGTTCTAATTGCGGCCATAAGGAACGTAAAAAGATCGTCATCACTTTAGTTAGCAATCTTACCTCTGAACTGCACTTGGTTCGTAGACAGCCGTAACCCCTAACAATTTTACATTACACCCTATCTAATTGCTTGTTTATTCCTACTGGACGATAATTAGCTATTATTTTTGGATGTTATCTTTTACTATATTTTAAGGTTGCTATTTAATTTTTATAAACACAAACTCAATAAAGACCGCTTTATTTCTTGAATGTTTGTTGAATGAATCAACAAATTTTTGTTTTGTTTTTTTAATTTAAGGCGCCTTAACAGCTATGGTCATTGGCGCCCGGAACCTTCTCAGTGCACTCCCGGCCTCCGGACTGTGTCCTCCAGTTACAGACATCATTGTCCATCACTGGACAGTGAGCTATAGAGGCACGTAGGAAGAAAAAATCTAAGGGTACCACAGCTGGACTCGAACCGGGGTCCTCCGCGAGGGAGTCCCGCATGCTAACCACTTAGCTATTCCCTTCCCTAAACAAACAACAATATTCATTTGTTTATTATGTAATAAATGAATGAATGAATGTTTATTATGTAATATATGAAGTAAGTTAAACTGCCTGAATTTTTTATTATTTTAGAATGAAAGTCTTTGATCCATTAGCGGGAATAAAGAGATGCCATGTTCACATTCTAGTTGGATGTCGGTATTTTAAGATTTAAAAGCATTATCTTTGAGCTTTTTTCTAATGCATTTAATCAACACACTTTAGCATTTTTGCTTTTAATTCAAATCTAGTATTTTATAAACAATTATTTACCACTTAGTGGATATCTTTAAAAAAAAGAAGATGATTGCCCTAATATTTTGGGCTTTTACAAAACTAATTTGAAAAGGAGATTACATGTGCCTACTTGATTTATCAAGGAATAATATTTGTGGATATAATATATCGGAAAACTAATTAGTGTGTATGAGAAATAAATAATATCCTGCAATAATTATAATTTAAAAATGAATGAAATATATTATATTTATTTGGTAATAGTTAGTTATATATTGACTGTTATATATTGTCGTAGTGTATTGGTCGTTTTATCATTTCTACTTCATTGATTATCTTGTCTTCGTATTCCCAGCTGAATTATATAGCACTCGTCTCTAGAAATCACGTGATCCCTTTACAAATACATCCATCATCCTTTATTTAGCATAAATTTCTATTGTTATACAAATGCCTTTTTAATATATTTTAGATAAACTAATCAAACCACAATTATCATGTTCTTAAAATTTTTATTCATAATACGCTTTAATATCAGAGACATTTTCCGTGGTAGCCAGCTTCATTTTGGGCGTTCGCCCAGCTTCAGGATGCGTTTTTCAGACAGTGTGACAACACAGACTCGCATAGAGTGGAGCAGGCTACCACGGAAAATGTCTCTGATGCTTTCCAGCTCTGCGGAACCAACCACCACAACAAACACGCTTTAATATTATTCAATTTTGTAATTTAAAAAAAAAAAGTTTTATATTTCTCTATAATGCATAAATACTTTTTATTACTTTCTCTTACTCCTAGTAAGAGGAAGTACTGTAATCGTGTCAAATTTTCGATATTGAGTTTTTACCGGAAATATCCGGTCCCCTGAGTCGAAAAAGTGTTTTCCTGAAAATAGTGTGTGTGTGAAAAATCGTAAAAACTTGATATTCCATTTAGGCCAATCACCATTGGACCCGACACTAGGTTATCTGTCAAAATTCCTAAACCATAAGTACCACTTAACTAGTGGTTTTCTACTTTTTTACGATTTTCTAAAAAATGGCTCCGACGATTTTCTTGAAACTTTTCCTATCAAGTACACATACAAAGATCTACTACTTTTGTTTGTAACATTTCTCCGGAAACATTCATTTAAGAGTAATTTTGGAAGATGGGAGGGGTTAAGTTTTCTTCTATTTCAGTTTACTATACAATTCTGTCATATATATATAATATTAATTAGAATTTAATATGTTGTTGAAATTCCGAGTTTGAAAAAATGCGGATGACCGGAAGTGCGTTTTTACTGAAATGTATTTTTTCAAGTTTTCTGGTATTTTCTCGAAAACGGCTCCAAAGATTTTCTTTTTAATTAGGAATGTGTACTATACATATAAGGAGCTATAACTTTTATTTGAAACATACCTCCTGATATGTCACTTAAGGTGGCTTTTGTGGGGAGCGATGGGGTAATGTATTTTCTAAAGTGCTATCATACTTGATTATACAATTCAACCATCAAAACAAACTTAATTTAGAAACAAATAAATGGCCAAAATTCCAAGTTTCAAAAAAAATTAGTAAACCAGAAGTGAGCTTTTACTGAACACTTTTTACAGTTTTCGACGAATTTCATTAAATGTGGTAAAACTAACTATAAAATTTGTCAATATCAATCATGAATACTGGAGTAAGAGAATGTTGTGCGAGTGTTTCACATCAGATTTTTCTATGTTTAGACTTTATTGATGAAAAAATAAGACATAATGAGCACAATAGTTTCGGCTTTATAGCTATACTAGAAAGTATTTAAATTATAAACCATATTTCATCAACTTTCAAATATTTTAATGTCTAAATGAATACATTTACTTCATACAATTTAATCAATTAATACTCCACCTATCTAAACTGTAGAACATACATATATTGAAAGCATTATAATTAAATTTAAACTTATTTGAAGTAGTAATTGTTGGTAAATTGAAAATCAGCTTAAGGGCATGGTATACAATACTATAGTAAACATGACATAAAACTAACCACAAAGAACTGACATGGCCAGACATTGGTCACTTGTGATTGCACAAAAGCATGAAAAGCGTTTTGATAGCATGTGTTACATTTAACTTGGGGTTGTGTTTTGTTAAAAAATAAAATAAAATAAAGAAAAAAAAAAAAAAAGACAAAAAAAGATAAATACAGAAAAAATCTTTTTCTCTTGGAGTTGTTCTCACTCTCCATGTTTCTCACAAACATACACACGAGAATATATATTTATGTAGTGTAGGTGTGTGTATGAGTTGAAAGGATAAGGGGAATGTGAGAAGAAGTTAAGCTTAGTGAGGATCTGGACTTTACGTGAGCTAACTCACAAATTTTCGTGAGTAGCTTCCCCTTAATATTTACCTTTCTCCCTGTAAACTGTAAAAAAAAGTCATGGTAGAAAATGTGAATAGAGTGAGTTGAACAATTTTCTGTTTCTAGTCTAGATGAGAGCACTTGCAGTTACACACACACACACACACACACACACACACACACATACACACAAACTCACATAAAAAAGTTGTTTAAACTCATTCATATATCAAAGTGTATAGATAACAATAGGTTCATTAGACAATAGAAACATTAGACAATTAAATTATCACAAGTGTAACTTTCTGGTCTGATTTTAATCACTACTTAATTGGCTATTACACAAATATCAAATTTATAGGGGTTAATTTGCTCTCAAGATAGGTCATCTTGATTAACACTAAGCAACTTGAATTATTGTTACTATTAAGGTGTTAAATGCATTATGGATTGATTATAATCTTTCATTGATATAATCTAATTATTTAAAAAAAATCTAGGGGCGGTTGTTGGTGTAGTGGTTATGAGCAAGGATTTGTTACTGAGAGCACCCCCACCCCACCCCAGTTCGAGTCCCGCATATTACTGCTAAATTTTATATTCGTTTAAAAAATGTTAATGGTAAAGTATTTTCTTCCGCCTCCGTCCACGACACCTAATTTGGTAGTTGGATGTTAAGCCCACCTGAAAAAATTGGACATTAACTACTACTACTATAACCTATTTCATTATTAAGGATTACATTTATTTTCTATTTCTAAAAATCATTCCATTATTTAACACAAGCATCACGTTGCAGTCGTTGTTGGGCCAAACTTCGCTGAGCTAAGTCATGCAAGAATCAAGCTTTGTAACTAGAGAAACTAGTTAGAGCAGATTCCACATTTAATTAGTAATTTGTTTGAGTGAATTAAATTAAAATATTATAATGATTGTTAAAAAAAAAAAAAACTTGTTCAATACTTATTTACATAAGAATATAATGTATATAAATAAATATAAAAAATCTGCTGTATTGGAACTTTATCTAGTAGTAGACACGATAATGTGGCATTAGATCGTTTTTGCTGACATAATATAATACACCATATTGAACACACAAAATACGAATAAATGCAAACTTACATTTCTTAATTCTCTCATTTTTTTTGTTTTTTGTTTGTTTTACTAGATTGACGTATTTATTATCTCCTAGCTCAGAAAATAAACCTCTTGGTTAAGATAATATTACTGGAGTAAACTATAAGTGATTTCGTATAATTTTCTGTTAGTTCTAGCCTCCAAAAAAGTTTCAAGGTTGGGGTAGTTGGGTTCGCAGTGCTGGAAAACAGAACCCAGAATTTATCCAGGATAGACTGCTTTGTTTTATGGTCATTGACCGGTATCGGGTGCTCCTCCACTTCCAAATTATCTTGATAAATAGTTTCATATTTTAAATAATGTATAAACTGATTTTTGTCCTATGCAAGGCTTTGAGTCAGTTGTTTATCAAGACATCCTGAAAACGGATGAACGCCAGAAATCTATCCTTAACCATAAGATAAAGCAGACTGTAACAGAAAAAAATCTCTGAGATTCAGTTGTTAGGGCGTGAAGTGATGTGTAATGGATCCATTAGGTGACTAAGTGATTAACCTTGTTGGAAGTTACCGAAATTAGATTAACGCAATTTGGACAGGCGTCCAAATAATTAGTGGCCAGAAAGTGTTTTTGATTTGGAATTAAATTAAACATTAAAAAATCCCTTGACACTAACTTCAGGCAATGTTTTATACTAAAAACAAAAAAAACAAGGAGGGCTGTTGATTTCCACTTGTACAAACAGCATACTGGACCATCAGAAAAGTAATGTCTTCCATTTTTAACCATCAACGTTGGCTTACTGTTTGAGTGAATGTATGTATGTACATATAGCTGGCAGACAGACAGCACAGTGCATACTAGAATAGAAAAGAAGGAATGAACGGTTGGGAGATATAAGGGGATGAAAAACAGAAGTTAGCCCACCTTAAATTAATAAACCAAAAGGTAGACTTGGACTGAGGATTTGCTGATAGTTTTATATATATATATATATATGCTGACACTGAGTGTGTGACTGTGTGCTTGACAGAATGAACATATGGAATAGGTAAGGCAAGTGTTGGTTGAATACTGTAAAGGGTGAGTGGGTAGACGGACACAGAATTCGACGGCCCATGTATTAGTAAGTTGGACAGGGGACTACATCGAAACACGTGCGGACTTCACTAGTAGTATGCTATTCTGGTATAGAGATGAATCTATTATGATGTGGCCGTTTCATTTCATTCTCGCGTGCAAGTTTCTTAATTTCCCCGTAAACAAAAATAAATAAATAAAAGTTTCCTTCACTTCCAAAACAAAATCAAATTAAATATGCACACTGTTATGGCGGCAGAAATTTGCTTACTTTTAATGAGAATGAAATATCAGGGGAAATTTTCTTACGCTATGATTTATTTTTTTTTTAAATTTTTTAATTCAAGAAATAAACAATTTTGATAAGAAATTTTAGAAGCAAAAAGTGTTACTTGGTATAGATTAGATAATATATTAGACAAACTTCAGACTACTTCTGACATACGCTTGATTGAGAGGAAGTATTGTGTTCGTGTGGTATTTTCGAAATTAAGTTTAGAGATATCCTAAATTCGAAAAAAATGTTTTTAGCCAAATATGTGGTGTATGTATATGTATGTATAGATGTGTGTGTTTATATAAACCAAATATATCAACCAGAAAAATCGCGGGACTTACTAAAAATTGTTGGAGACATTTTAGAGAAAATAGTAGAAAAGTGAAAAATACTTTTCACCAAAAATCCACTTTCAAAGAATCCGATTTTTTTTCAAACTCGTAATTTTAACAACATACTAAATTCTAATTATTATTATTTAAATGTTAGACTTGTGTATTAAACTGAAATAGCACCTATCCATCAAAGCGGCCCTTAAATGAATATTTCCCTAGCTCTTTGTCAGTGTAGTTGATATATCAAGTTTAAAGAAAATAGTTGGAGCTATTTTTGAGAAAATTGCAAAAATTGAAAAAAAAAAATCTATTTAATAAAATGGTACTTCCGATTGAAACACTCTCACAGATAAATTACTGTCGGATCGGCTATGGTGATACCTAAACAGAGATGTGCTGCTTACATACACCACACTCACACACAGAATCATTTTCTAAAAACAACTTTTTTAGACTGAGGGGACCTAAAACGCATATTTCCGGTGGAAACTCCAGTATAGAAAATTTGACACGATTCAAGAAGTATGGAGAAATTAATAAGAATGCTTCGCATTTTGGCATTTTTTACTTTCAGTTATTTACGGTTTTTTCAAACAGTTTTCTTTATTCATTGCGTTGTACTACAGACATATTTTTGCGCAAAAAAAAATGATTCTAGTACGGCTTTGGGAGAGATGCTGTGACCTTAGGATGCTTTCCTATGAAGTTGCCATCTTAGGATACTGTGCGGTTCTTCTTTCAGTTTAACATTAAAGTTAATTAAATATCTTATAATTTATTATTCAAGCTTATAACAAACACTTTACACTGTAGAATTGCAATAGGATTAAATCATTCTGTTCAAAACAGAATTTTGTCTTATGAGATAGCCGAAAACATCTCCAACTAGTAAATCTGTCTTTTGTATATCCTTTTTTTTTTTTTTTTTGCTTGGATGACCTTATAATATCCTCTACGATAACATGCTTTCTAAGCTCTAAATCCTACGTCGACTGCCAAGCACACACACACACACATATATATATATATATATATACCTACTAACCCGATAAGCTGATACTATTTGAAGAGCCACTTTACCATGACTGTTTCCTCTTTATCTTCTTAACTGAGTGACCTCGAAATTTTGTTATATTTATTTATAACATGGATTTTCTCATGGAAAGCACTACCTTTTTTTATGTTTGTACATTTTTTTTGTTGCAGACTTTTTGTATAAAAAATGTAAATTGTGGTAATCTTTTTGAATGCTTTTATTTGTCAATTGTTTTTTTTCCCCATCGATTCTTAACATGTTTTTAAATTCAACTTTTAATTTTTACTGAATTTTTATACCTCATTCTTATATACAAGACATAAATCACACTGCTGACATTATTAAAACTCTGGAAACTCTTATTCCCCTCTCTCTCCCTCTTAATCCTATTACTCCCTCTGAAGTTACTAAAATTATCACCCACCTTCCTAAAAAGAAAAGTCCGGGCTACGACCTTATAACATCCCGCATCATTCAACAACTTCCACGTAAGGCTATAGTATTCCTGACAAGCTATCTATAATGCAGTCCTCCGAACAACTCACCCCGACTCCATGGAAATTCTCCATAATACGTATGATCCGCAAACCTAACAAGCCAGCTCACCTTCCTGCCTCTTATCGTCCCATCAGTCTCCTTCCCATCCTAGGCACAATATTAGAAAAAATATTCCTCCAACATCTCCTAATTATCCTAGAGCCTCTTCAATTTATCCTCCGCCACCAATTTGGGTTTCGGAGTGGTCATTCCACTATCCAGCAGGCGCATCGTGTTGTAAGGTGCTATCGCCAATTCCCTTGAGCAGAAACAATATTGTGCTGGCGTCTTTTTGAACATTTCCAAAGCATTTGACTGCGTCTGGCACGATGGTCTCTTACAGAAACTCAAGAATATTCTACCAAGTACCTATTACCTTATCTTAGAAACCTACCTGTCGAACCATTCCTATCAAGTCACCCAAGGATCTTCCACTTCCGTAACTTAACCCATCTGAAGATTCCTTTTGTCCACGATGCAGCAAAGCTCCGGTACAAGAAATTCCACAGCGGACTCCCCCTTCATCCCAATCCTCTCGCCCAAACCCTCTCCTCCACCACACTTCCAGGCAATCCTACAAGGCAATTGAAACGTCGTTGGCCCCGCGACCTTCAGGGTGACTAATGGTAGTTGTCATTGGATAACTACCATTCATGACCGTCACGTCATTGTTCATACTTTTATTAGCCTATTTACTTGTTACATATTTATTTATGTAGTTGTAAATAATCAATAAACCAATTAAAATTTTTACTGATGATTAAAGTATAAAGTAAATAAATGAAAATGGTAACAAACATACTTAGATGACATTCAATTTATTTTAATTTACATTTTTTGAAAAGTTGGGAGGGTTGTATTCATTGCGGCGAGAGTGTGGTAAATTAAAGAAGGCCTGCCAAAAATTGCAGTTTCCTAGAACTATAAAACTAATTTATCCAGAAAATTTTTTCATATATTTGAATCATTTATTTATTATTAGGTAACGTAACCAATTTAAAGAAAATCTTTGGTGCTATTTTCGATAAAATTGCTATGAAATGAAAAAAGAAAAAACAAATGTAAAAATGTCAACTGTTTTGCTAAACGGATTTTTATCGTAATCATCTTATTTTTAAGGTTTTATAAGTACACTCGCTACACTTACGAAAGAAAAACATATTTTAATACAAAAATAATAATTTTTGTATTAAGAGGTATTCAACAAAACGGCGAAGGCTCAATTCGAAATTGACATATTATCCGCCACTCTTTTCAGTATTAAGAGAAATTAAAAATTAATAAATGTCGTTCAGTGGCCAACCAAATTTACTTTTTAAAAATCTTTAATACGTTAATTTTTTAATTTTGTTTAGTATCTCTTCATAGGAGCCTCTCTATAGCTCACGGCTCGGTGATGAGCGGTGTTGTCTTTAGCGAAAGAACATTGTCCGGAGAGCGGCACTGCACTGAGAAGGCTCCGGGCGCCAATGTATATAGACGTTGATGCGCCTTAAATTATTTAGAAATAAATAAATAAGTAAATTCTTTTTAAATTTCTATCTTAGCACAAATTTAATGGAATCAACTAGTCTTCTGTAGTGGTGGAATTTGGAAAAATGAAAATTGAATATACTTTATTCATATTTATTAATTTACAAGTCGATACATATTCAATATATTTCAGTCAGGTAGTACAGTGAACCAACTATACAGTGAGACTGGTAGTAAGTGAGATAACATCGTTTCAGCTAAAAGCGAACCTTATAAGTAACAAAATAGACCCCCCCCCATAAACCCTAGGACCCCTATCTCAATTTGTGGGAACAACGAAATGGTGTAGCCACTTCTCAAGATCTTATCCTGAGGATATGCCAGCCATACAACATGGACAACACTTTACTGAAGGATCACAGAAGACAATTGGGCCAGGAATTGACTCAATTTTAGGCACCTAAGACAAAAATCTAGTTTACCGTTGCATACCCACACACACACACACACACACATACACGCTTACAAATCCAAGTTTGATTGGCTTAGTTTGTAAATACGGATAAAAAAAAAGAAAAGAACCTGATCTTATAGTAAATTTATTAATCTTTCCAAAAATGAGGCAAATTATTACTGAAATTAAATAAAATATAAAAATAAAACAACACACACGTATAAACGAGTATAAACTGGCATATTTTGTTACGAAAGAGAATATGGCCGCAACCATAGTATTTGTGCTGTCAAAAAATAAAGTGGTCAGTAACATTAACTGCCATTAACACTTCTGCCATTATCATTTAATATTCTTGATAGAAAATCATTGAATTGATATCCTTTCGATGGATAACCTTTGTTCACCTAATTTTGTTTTTCGAGTAGAAAGTTACTATATTATTATTTGAACTTTGTTAAGTTGGTATTAAGTTATTATTATAAATTTACATAAAATTTTCATTGCAGGTGGAAAATTGTCGCCAACTGAAACAAAAACCCTTCAGCACTGATAAAGGTTTGTTCATTTTACATTTCTATATCTATTAAAACTAAATTTTAGTTTTACTATTGTATTGGCATCAGTTATCGGATTCCAGAGATATTGGAGTTAGATGTCTTGAAGAGGGAATTGATGTGAAGAATAGGCGGAAGTTAGTTTAGAGATTTTAGAGAGTTATTATTTGAAATACGAACCACTGAATTTACAAAAATAGACTATATTTTA
This sequence comes from Triatoma infestans, assembly GCA_011037195.1. NCBI lineage: Eukaryota > Metazoa > Arthropoda > Insecta > Hemiptera > Reduviidae > Triatoma > Triatoma infestans. Next base: position 21,376 of record JAAEAF010005172.1, read on the forward strand.
ACAATAATTTAAATATTTGAAATAGGTAACTAAAATTAATATAAAATGATTGAAATAGATAAAACTAAGATGCACAACTATAAATGATTGATTAAATGATAATAATTATATGTTTTAAACCTTCTATAGGGACGCGCTCGCGAAACTGATGTAAAACTGATGTGATACTGCTGCTGTAATCGTGTAGAACTGATGTAGAACTGATTGTAACTGAAACTATAATGATCCCCTCCTCCAATGGGACGAAGTTTATATTGGTATCACTCACACATTGACAGGTGTGTAAGTGATAGTCACACTAAGACATCTCTCGCAGTGTGCCGACCTTGGTCAGGTCGGTGACCAGTGTGATTTAGGTCAATGGCCAGATTGGCGACAGATGGTCGCCCGTCGGTGATTATCAAAGACTTGTGGCCTTGAGTGTTTGTTGGCCCTTGTATGAAAGGAATATAGGCCAGGTGGCTTCTGTACAATAATGATCCTTGTTTGAAAGGGTTTTAGCGGTGCTTCTCTTTGACCGTGTGTTTTGACCCTTGTTTGAAAAGGTTTTTGTTTGCCGCGGCTCTTGTCTTGAAGATAGCGGATGGCTGGAGCCACTAGTTATAAATTATATCTTTTCTTCTTAAGGTATTGATATGACATTACACTATCTCATCTGGTTACCTACATATATAATAATATTAGTATCTCTTCAAATAACTATAATTTTATACGCTGACACCACATCATATCCATTGCACTACCCAAAAAAAAAATCTTCACTTAAAATGCGAAAATCAATAGATAAATTTTTCTGAGTTTCTTAAGCATGTATACGTTAGATCTGTTGGACGACCAAACAAGGTCTCACGTACTTGGCTTAAACTCCATCCATTTGAGACTCGCAATGATGCTGGTATTCAAGTCTAAAGACTAAGTAAAAGAAAACGCTGAAAAATATACTGTAACGTTTTTCCAACTAAACTAGCTACTGCAACTAGTTTTAAGTGGGTTCGTATAGATAAAATACTCTAAACTTCAATAAGAAAACACCAATTTATTGTTATACACAATAAATTACAAAATACAACATTTAATAATAATTAATTCACAGTTTAAACCACAAAAGTTCACTTTATTCACTCTCTGCAGTCCCACTATTTATATCGGTGGAGAATCTTCTCAATCCTTCCTGATAGAACTAGAGCGCGTCGCCAGCGCTTCCTAGCGGCCACTAAGAGAACTTGAGGTTCCTACTTCCTCTCCTAGATGGCACCACTGTCTGCGTTACAATACATTTGGCAAGGCTATTCCATTGAACAGATTTTATAGGGGTTGTGGTTGGTTCCGCTGAGCTGGAAAGAATTGTGATAACCTGTTTCTTTTTGTGGTGATTGCCCGGTTTCGGGCGTTCGCCCATCATAAGGATGTTTTATGTCAAACAGTGTAATAACATAGACTTGCACAGAGCAAATACCGTTGATACACTGTCAACTGTATTACACAATACACTATCAACTGTATTGGCTCTGTGCAAGTCTATGTTATTACTCTGTTTGACAAAAACATCCAGATGATGGGCGAACGCCCGCCAGTCAGGCTATCAACCAAGTCAGCTAACGGACCATCTCACAAAGAAACTAAATCATTCAGGGGGTTTAAAGTCCTATAATTAAAACTTTTAACGAGAGTAGAAGTAAAAAAAAAATTAAAACAAGGTTCAACAAAATTGTACATTTGCATGTTAGTAATAGAAACACGTGTTCGTTTGGAGAGTTAAATTAAATAATAACAATGTATATAATACGAACGAGTACATGTTACAGAGTAGTTGCATGATACATGCAAAAATTAAATGTATACATCACTATGTTTTATGTGATAATAGCATTAAATGCATTATTTTTCTCTAGTATTTTTTTCATATATAACATAATATGTAGTTTCAATAAATATAAATTTCTACTTTTTAGTGTTGAGAGAGAGAAAAAAAATTAAAGTGAAAATATTTATTAACTCAGCAAGCTTTTATTCGATCTTTTTTTTTTCTCATGGAGCTACATGTTTTTCAAATTTTCTCTTTTATTTAAACGAGCTTTCTCAATTACTTCTTGAATTATTTAAATGTTTTTTTTTCAGCAAAATGTTTATGGAAAGATTTTTTTATTACTGTCAAATTTGATTAAAGATTTAATTAGCTGGGAATATTTATTTGTCGATATATATATTTTACAATTATCTTATATATTTAAGAAAAATCATTGGTATATATTACATTATAAATCGGTTGGTGAAATATGAAGAGACCAAAAACCGGTTTCTAAAGGAGGTTTTTTTATGAATAAAACATTTTTCAACTCAGCTAGATTGTTCGAATAAAACATTTTTCGATTGTTCTCTTTTTTTGTTTTGGTTAAGTTTAATATTCGTGGAAGAAAATATTTATCAATGATATTATTTTTTTCCACCGTTTCTTAATTTGTGATACAAATATTCTTTTTTACTTTGATTTTGTAAGACTGGAAAAAGCGTCATATTATTCCTAAGGCCTGGAATATTTATCCCAAAGAAAAAGTAAACAACAGCCTTGGAACACGACAAATATCCAGAAACGAATAAGATCCATATAGCAATCCTAACAATTCGGACAATAAACCTTAAGATATCTTTTTCGGATCAATGTTCCTGAATCCTAATTTACTCAAACACCAGAGCAATATGTCACAAAGATGAATGGGTGACTTCATGTTTCTGAAACTCCTATAAATGGAGTCTAGCATAAGCTCAATTATGTAAAGTCCCGTACAATTTCTCGCGCCCCAGTTTGTGCAAATGTGCCCACTTCATTATAATGTAAGGTATTACTATCAGATATACAGGGTATATGGATAACGACTTTTTATCGGAAACTAAGACAGCTAGAAAAAAAAAACTAAAAAATATGTACCCGTAGTTTTTTGTTAGAAATCCAAATTTAATTTGCAAATTTGTTTTGGTGTTTCCAGAAGCGAGATAGAGACACCAACTTCATTTTTTCAAATGGGGAGGCATGGTTTTTATTTAAGCAATAGATTCCTCTATTTTTTGTAAGAAAAATTTACAAATACGGTTTTTTTTCTGTGATCGATATTTTACAAGTTATGAATGAAAACATGATTCTTATAAGAAATTTCAAAATGATATTTTAACGGTTTTTTGATTGAATTAGAAGAAAAGTACTATTTTATTATGAATTTTACCCCTCATTATTACAGATCTTGCTCGAACTGGCTCTCCATTAGAGATGAATTTCTTCGGCCGTAAGGTACAATTGGCGGGAAAGAGCATGTCTATGCATCTCTAATGGTGGGCCAGTCCGAGCAAGATCTGTAATTAACGAGGAGTAAAATTTATAATAAAATAGTACTTTTCTTCAAAAAATAGTACTTATTCAATCAAAAAACCGTTAAAATATCATTTTGAAATTTCTTGTAAGAAGCATGTTTTCATTCATAACTTGTAAAATATCGCTCAAAAAAAAAACCGTTCAAGTAAATTTTTCTTACAACAAATAGAGGAACTATTTCTTTAAATAAACCACACCTCCCCATTTGAAAAAATGAAGTTGATGCCTGTTTCTCGCTTCTGGAAGCAGCAAAACAAATTTGCAAATTAAATTTGGATTTCGAACAAAAAACTACGGGGACACGTATTTTGTAGTTTTTTTCTAGCTATCTTAGTTTCCGATAAAGAGTCGTTATCCATATGCCTTGGGGGCACCCTGTATATTACTAGCATTCAATGTTTGAAGAAAATCGGTTAACCAAAAGCAATTCAAAAATTCAAAAACGACTCTAGCAATTTTCATTAAACTTGAATTTTGTTACGATAGAGAATGTGCTGCCGCAACCATAGGTGTTTGTGCTGTCATAAAATAAAGTGGTCTTGGGATAAACCTATCAGTTTTATTTAAAACATTTTGAAAGCACTGTCTTCTGGATTAAAATGTAATAAATCATAGTTTACCTACCTGCCTATGTGCAGAAAAGTGTATCCATCACCACTATTAATACTTGTAACAGCAACCAAAGAGAGTAGAGAGAAGAGAAACGAACCCAACCACTCTCTCGGACTGGAGTGGGAGAAACCAGATAAATACAGCAACGGACAGTCAAGAGATATATATAGTTCACCACAGTTCAATCTCGCCAGTCACTACGTGTCATTTCACTCTACCTTAACCATTTTCTACTGTAAAGTCCAAGCAGACGGTGTCTCTTTATTAATATACTAGTTAACCAGTGTTCACAAAGTATTCTCATTTCATCAACCAGACCTAATTCTCTCCATCTTACTCTCACATTATATACTGTTATGGCAAATGTGCTTGCAAAATGCCAAGTATTGAGAAAATTCGTCAATCTTGTAGGTGTATTAAAAATGCAATAAAAGAAAAAAAAATATGTGTTCCACAACAGATATTTCATTTTTAAATCACTTGTAATACAATGCAGAATTTCAACACAATACCTGCAGTTGAAATAAATTGAGATACTTGAAGGCTTAAGTACCTACCTCAAACGTTTCAATTTCGTTGTCAAGTTCTCTCTAATGACTACTTAAAAACGGCGTATGTTCCTTTGCGTGAAAATAGTAAGTACTTTGCAATCTGACTTTCTACTTTAGAGTCTTTTCTACACAATCTATGCCTGAATGTGTGCTTTAATTTAGTTAATTTCTTGGAAAGTATAAAAATAGTTGCTCTATTATTTTTCTTATTTTTTACATAGCTACCTTTGTTTAAATGATATAATCATATTTCCACTTCCCGCCTTTATGATAAATTAAATTACAAATAATGCTAATAGACAAATTCAATATGTAAAGAGACTAATTGTTTTATATGGTGTAGCTAATGAATCCCACAATTTAACAAATTTTCAACACAACCCCCCCTTACTACATTCATTTTTTATCCTATTTTGGTCCTAGGCATTTTTTCTGCCAAAAAAATAAATTCTGTTTTGAGCGTTAGACAATATTGCACATTTGTTTTCACTACTTAACAGGAAAACTTGACGTCACGTTATTACTTCTTGAGAATCTGGGCTATAAAGCGGATGTGACAGAACTTAGCCACTTAATTTTTTAATAGTTTTAAACTTGATTATTTAATATTTGGGCGAGCGCTCTGTGTCCTGGATTAATAGTACATCTTTCTTCTACAAATCACATCGCTTTTATAGGGTTCACTTTCAAGCCATTTTCAGTAGTATTGACTATTAATAGTCGGCTGTCCTGCGAAATTCAAATGATGGAGTTGTAACTGCGACTGGTCGATTCGCACTTTATAAATCAGACATTTTTGTTCTGATCACTTCGACCACTTTTGAATTAATCACCTATTGTAAAAGTTTTTAAGATTAACGCAACTTACACTGTACTGTTTAAGTTAATTTCAGATAGTTCCCACCTTTCAGAAACTAGAAATACTATCACTGAGAAAGTACTTCCAAGGCGCAACTTTCTAAAAGACTTATTAGCGTTGAACGAGTACTAGAGATTATATATATTGAAACAGTGGTCGAACATCTGTTTGAAACTCATGACAAGGATGCTAATTTTGGATACTAAAATTCTTATGCAGTTCATATACACATATGTTTTAAATCAATTTATTAAAAAGATATTGAAGGTTAAAGATTTATTTATCGAAAGTCCGAAAGTATAATACTAACAATTGCATATTGTTTATTTGTTTAACAGTTAGTACACGAGTAAACGCCGGTCGACTAAGATTTCGGCAAACTGCATACGTTGAAGAAGAGATACTGGAAGTGTACAGTTATCTCCTAGTACTAGCACCAGCAGATTGTCACTTCGTTTCGATGTTTCCTCTACCAGTGTATGGCAAACAACAATTGCATCCACTTCACATTACGAATATCATGATTTGTTACCACAGGATTATAGCAGGCGTGGAAATTTCTCCCAGTGGTTAATTCAAACAATATACACGAATCCTTACTACTTTGAATAGTTACTCTGAATTATTCTGTTGTTAAATAAATATCTATATGCCCCAACATCTCTGTAATAAATTTATTTAAAACATCTGAACGTTTATGTTTATTTTTTGCTATAGAACACATACCTAAATTGGGCCGTGCGATTCTGTATCACCCGGTATAATTGATATAATATAATTAATAATATATAACAGATTGAATTGTTTAACAAATTTAATAAAAAATCAACTCATGTTGAAACAAAAGTCGCTGGTGTAGAGGTTTAGACAAAATCTCAAACAATTTTTAATAGAAATCTGGCTGGTATATTTTTTTTTTGTTATTATTTTAGACTCATAAAGCCTATATAAGTCAGACACCTTTTGTGGACCAACATCCAACTATCTCATAACAGATTGCTTGGGTTGTGAGGAAATTAGGTTTAGGAATTTTGGTCGGAACAGGATGTGAGTGGAAGTGATTGGCCTGTTTCCTTTTAAGGTGATTTGTCTGGTCTGAGGCAAAACTTATGTGGGTAAATCAGGCTTTGGATTCTTGTTCTAGACATGGTAGTGGGGTGGCTATATTGCCCAGAGAGTAACGTAGGGTTTGATTACCTTCCCCTCCATTGAATAATTATAATAATAGGCAAGATCAAGTTTTGTTTAGTGTCAAATATCATCATTTTTAACGACATTCATGCTACGTAATAATCTTCAATCGAAAACTCCTTCGCGATATATATTTATATGGGGGAGGGGTGAAATTGTTCGCGTTCGAGATTGTTCTCACGGGCTTACTGGATAACCAACTAAACGAACAACATTAATCGCCAGTGTAGTTTTTTATACTGGGTCGCGCGACGTAAAAAGGCTGAATACCTGAACTCATGTCATAAGAGAAAAAATAAAACATATATTTATATAAATAAATATTCCCATGTTACCGCAACAGTTTAAAACATCATTCCTGAAAATTTGTATGATGTGGTTAATTGGGATGAGCAAAAGAATTACTTTGCTCAAGAAGCAAAGAGTCAAAGAGGAAACTCTTGTTTTCCTTAAGAGTTGCAGCTGTGGGCCCTACCAAGTCACAGAGAAACCAAAGGCAAAGTTAAGGACATATAACCATACTGTAGGAATAGAATGTCTTCGAATGAGTACAGTCACAAAATATCTTTGTAAGTACCTTTAAATATCAGCTTGATTTTCCAGACCCTACTCTTTTAGCGGATAATTAGAATTATAAATTAAAGAGTTTATTTATACAAGTATTTGTTCGCCATTGATAGTATTATGTTATGAAGAAATTTAAAGAGTTTATCTAATACTGCCGCCTTTGTTTTACAGAGACTTTGCTAACAGGGCTACCTTTTCCATAAATATAATCGTCCATTTTAACTATTACCAATTCATTAAATATTCAATATTGTTGAAGAGCTGTAGAGTTCAGAATTACTATGTATTAAATATGCAAGTTTAAAAATAAGAATTGTTTAAGTTATTCATTTCATAACTTAAAAGGCAAAACTAGTTCATTTAAAAGCCTTTATAATTCCACTAGTTAAACTTTGTGTTATAAATTTAAGCAGTTTTACAAACCAGGCAAATATTAAAGGAAAATGTTAGTTTGAGTAAGAAAAGGATTGGATTTTAGTTTAGTAAAACAGGAACACAGTGTTGATGAGAACAAGTGGATCGTAACTGTATACGTGTATGTGTGTGTTTTCTACAAGTGAAGGAAACACTGAATCCCTTTTAGTGTCTAGGACATGCCGAACATACTTGGTACGCCTATGCAAGGCGAACACAAGCTGTGCCACATCATCCTTTCCATCCTCATACTACCGCTACCACTGCTACTACTACAGTAATACTAAAACAGCACAAGCTCGTTTCCTGTAGGAGAATGTTAATCACGTGACAAGGGCCCAAATATCCCGTCTGCGAGTTGTTAGAAATATGTGAATTGTTTTGTAGACACGCTATGAAGTAAACTTGTGGCCATTCGCAAACTCTCTCTCTCTATATATATATACTACACTCTTACTTCTAAAAGCTTATTCTCTCCTAAATTTTGTTTTAATTTTCTATCCTGCAAAATTGGTGGTTGGTGCAAATATTCACTTTGTTCAAAAACATTTTCATATTAATATTATATTCTGTGGTGCCTAAAATAATTATAATGTAGCACATTGTGCTTTTAGGCTATACTACAGAGAAACTCTGAAATTTTCATTTTATTACTTTGCTTACCAAATGTAAAATTTAATTACAAATGTAAAATAAACATTTGTTGTGTTAATTAATTAATTTTTTTACAAATTACTCTTGTATGACAATATTGTAGAGATTATACACCAGAATAAGATCAAATCATCTATAGAAACAAAAATTATTTTAAACTAAAACAAAATCAAATTAAAACTTATCAAGGGCGTGAAGGAATTATGTGCCGCATAATCAAAGGCCACTTTTCTCTTCTTTTTTTTAATGGAGATAAATACTTATGGCTTAAGATTTTACTCTAGCTATATTACAAGCAAGAGGGTGGGCAATCGCCTTCAATTGGATGTAGAGGTAACCATTCAAAAGACTTTATTGTAAAAAGTGATGATCTCAACTGAAGGTTCTGGAATATGATAATTTTATTAGAATTTTCCATGCAAATTTTACTATGCTCCAAAATATAGAACAAATTTGCTTTATCCAACTTATATCACTCTGAATACGTAGTCAATATAAGTTATTATACCAATTAACAAGTGCCTAATTCTTTACTTTTCTTTAGGCTTCCCCGCATGCCTTACTGGAGAACCCAACATTTTGGAACGCGTATTAAATCTGATTATTTTGGTGGTTTAATCCTTGATTATTTTGCATGATCAACCCTTGTCAGCATTTGCCCAAACAAGAATTATTATAAGATTTACTAGAATTTTGTTGTCAATTGTAATATAAAGAGTTATATATTTTTTATTTTTTATTAATGCCGCGTCAACATTTATGGTCATTAGCGCCCGGAGCGTACTCAGTGCACTGCCGTTCTGTCAGACAAGACTGTCCATCAACGAACAGTGAGCTGTAGAGTCTCCTTGGAAGAAAACAATTTAAGGCATAGCACTCCCTATCTACTTAAGGGACCTCTCGTATAATACTTACTTACTATGCAGCGCTACAGCCCGGAGTGGGTCTTGGCTTCCCTAACAATTCTGCTCCATACGCCTCTAACTCCGGCCTTTTCCCTCCAGCTCGCCACCTCCCAGATTTTAAGGTCTTCCTCCACATCATTCAGCCATCTTCTTTGTGGTCAGCCAACTCCTCTTTTGCCGATAACAGTTCCGTTCGACAGTCTGCTCGGCATCCTATCATTTGGAATCCTTGCTACGTGCCCTAACCATTCAATGCGGCAGGCCTTAATAAATTGGACCACGTTTCCATCTTGGTAGAGCGAATAAAGCTCACTGTTTGTGCGGGGCCTCCATGAACCCGATTTGCTATCAATGACTGGACCGTATATCCTTCTCAATACCTTGCGTTCAAATATTTTTAAAAATTTTTATTTATTTTTTTTAATTTTAGGCGCGTCAACTCTGTGGTCATTGGCGCCCGGAGCCTTCTCAGTGCAATGCCGGCTTCCGGACAGTGTTTTCTCTCAACACTGTCCATCACCGGGCAGTGAGCTGTAGAAGCTCCTAGAAAGAAAAAATCTAAGAGCAGCCACAGCTGGACTAGGGTCCTCCGCTTGGGAGTCCAGTACGCTAACCACTTAGCTTCGGCGGTACATGTACTTATTTTTAAACAGTTAAACACTGCGGCGGTGAGAGTCATGTTTCTGCACCATACGTTAAATTGGTCTGATTAGGGTTTTATATAACCGCGCCTTTGTGGCTCTCGATAGATAAGAGGTTTTAGACAATTTGATCTTGGCAAAGTATGCCAGATTGGCAGCCATATCCCTTTTTTTCACCTCGTTAATAATTTTATTTTCCCCATTTAATTCCGACCCCAAGTAGATAAAACTTGAAACTCGCTCGAAGGTGTAACCTTCCACTGCTAATGAAGGACTAATGCGGCTCTGATTGATGTCCATCACCGAACAGTGAGCTGTAGAATTCTCCTTGGAAGAAAAAATTTAAAGGATAGCACTCCCTATCTACTTAAGGGACCTCGCGTATAATATATACTACAGAATTTAGAATATTGACAGAAAAAGAAAATTAGATGTCTTTATCTTACAAACCTATAAATCTAATTTAAACATAGAAAACTTACTTCTCAGTTAGAAATCTATAATGATATGATGAACATCACAAATCTAGTTATACTTGAACTCACAGACATACAGACATCCATCTATACGTCACCTAAGACGTCTTAGTAGGCGTAGCCTGTACCTTCTACCACAATTACCTCACATTACACTCTAGAGAAGAAAAGAACCCCCTAACTAAACACTAGCAAAACCAAGAACGGAAATTCAGTGCTAGATTCGGCCACTCGGAACAAGAGCGGAGATTTTTGACACAAAAATATCTTAAAACTTGAAGGAGGCAACACTCTGCCAGCCTAGTCTGTCACGACGCTTAGCTTTATTAGCATTACGCTACTTTTTCTCTTTCTTTGGTTTAACTGTAAATTACTTGCAGAAATTTTTGTTTTTATTAATATACGAGTGAATCGTGAGTATACTCGTAGTTCAATTTTCTAACCCTCATACACTCCACAAGAATCTATTACAAAAAGATCAATATGGACATATAGGGGATTGCCAAACTGATTATGGAAAAGTTTTTATACATAATTTACTACAATGTCGCTGTTACTTTCTAAGTATTTTTCTAAATATCGCCTTCCAAATTCCAGTATTAAAATGACACAATTTAACAGAAATTAGGCAACCATACTACTTGTACATGGAAAACATGTAACTGAGATTCCAGACAGATTTTTAAAATGCTAGCTGCCCAAGGATATAGTTGTCCGAAGAAGAACACACATTCAAGACAAAAAGTAAAATGTGCCATGCTTAATTCCGAAAACTATCAAATCGTTAGGTTTCGAAAAGCAAATTTACATGTTGAAATTTCTATCACAGATTGTAAATTTAAGAAATAAAGAAAAGAAAAAAAAATAGAAACAATTAAATATAAATACTTACAATAGAGGAAACCGTTCATTTGAATGAACTGCATGAATAATAAAACACTTAGGAAGTCTGACATGAGAAAGCATAACAAAGTATTGCTTTTATATCATTGGTGTGAGAGTTGTTCGGTGAAAATTTCTTTGTAGCCACAAGTCTTTGATATATCATATATTTATATTAGATGTGTCAGTGCAAACACAGTGGCTCCTTTATTGAGTACCGTATGAAACACTTACTCTCCCACATTCTTTCATTTTTCACACAATTCTATTGCATTTGATATTTTTGCTCTCGTTCGAAATTTATTCACGTTCTCTACATAATTCGTCAGTAATGTTTCGTTATATATATATATATATATATATATATATGAAATTAAAATAAATTAATGTCAATTTATTCACGTGGAATTTACGTCCAAGTACCGATCAGTGTCATGGACGAAAAATTATGGATGAAATTTAATATCTATCCTAAAATATCGGGTGTCCCATGACTCGTGGCCCGCAGTTTAAGGACCTTTACTCTGGGACGATGAAAAAATGGAAATAATACACTTGTTATTTTTTTGTTTATAAAGGCCTGCCACATAACTTGCGCGCGATCTTGAAAGAGTGTTTTTCATACAATTAAAGGGTTATTTGCTTTTTTAAAGAATATAAATTTATTCAATAAGATTTAGGTAAAGTTAAGTTAGGTTTTTATTTATTTGGAGAGTGGAATATCGAGTACCACCCCATAGAATGAATGGATATAAGGTGAATGTATTTATTAGTGTGAGTTATTTATTATCGTGAGTGTGTTTAATAGCGTGAGTGTACTTATTAGCATGAGTTTATCTATTAATATGAAAGTATTTATTGGCTTGGGTGTTGGTATGAATGTTTCTATGTTAGAATTTTATTTGGTGGGGGGGGGTGCAAGGGAGTACTCCACCCACATCAGAAGCAAATACCTTTTTTAATACAACTTTTAGTAGTGATGATGTGGAAAATTCTGTTTGCAGATCATGCTAAGAGTTACTAGTATATAGATTTTATATCATGTTAATACGCGATAGTTGAAATAAGTAAAATTGAAGCAAAACAAAGTCGGGCAGGGGGTGGCGATAATCCTACTATTCTTGTATACGCCCCCAGATGAGAAAGGAAGAGGATGGCGTCATGAGTCATTGTCAGCTCTCCTCCCCCCCTCGTCGACTGGCTTTGATGGCTAAAGTGAGGAAGAGATGGCAGTCATGCTACAGTATCCGCTGGTTCCATGCTACTTCTAATGGAAGCTGCGATGGATATCGTGGGGAGAAAGAAAGGTGCCATCCCAGCTCGAGTGGTCCTAAATAACCACTTCGGCCCTACAAAAAAAAAAAATCACTCATTTCTGATTACTGAAACTGCTTCTTGAGAGTTTCCTTTTGATAAAATTAAGAATAATACATTATATTCAGAAAAGTGTTTTATCAATCTGTTTCTTTGGATTCTTATGAGTTTTTTATTTATGTATTTTACTTATGAGTTGTTGTTACGTATTCCTGGGTTTTAAGTGTGGTTTTTGAAAAATGCAACGGAACACATAACTTGGGTCGATAGAAAATCAATAGATTTCGCTACTAGTCAGGCAAGGGGGGGTGACACTCACTCATAACTCTCGCCACCCAGAGCGCTATCATACTTAATTACTTCCAAATCTCGTCACCTTGAGCGCTTACAGACTTTACCGTGATTCACGAGACAGACGCTTCAGTAGTACTCGAGTAGTGCGTAAGTAGTGCAAGAATGGCGAAGAGGACAGTACGACGTTATCAATCAGAGAGCCCTTTTTGCTAATCATTGCCTTGGAACTCGTTTATATGGCAGTTAATTTGTTGTGTGTTTGCACAGTTATATATCAAGATTACTATTCAAGTGTTTCTTACGCTTTCTTGTGGCGTATCTTCAATTCGCAGTATCATACTTCTCCTTTTACTGCGTAAAGTTGCAGCCTCACGTTTTTGATACTTCCAGCAGTCTGGTGATCATTTAATTTACAATTTAAAGCTCATTAAGGCCTGTTTAGCAGTGGTGCTTACAAGATTCACTAATTCAGATAGCGTCAATCTCTGGTGGATGCAAGTGGCTTATACTAACTTCATTCAATTATTTTTGAGTAAGATACTTATCCCATTTTTCCTCTCCTTTATATCTTTACTCACTATTCACTTGTTATTATAAGCTGGCAGATGCCATTTATGCGATAGTTGAAATCGGTCTGAAGATAACCTATTGTTTTATTTTTCTTTATCTCAGAGCCTTCAGCCTCAGATTAATATTTATCTGTATTATTAACTGTTTCTGTAATACAAAGATCAGTGATTCTTCACTGCCTGCTCAACTTATACGTTCCGCGGAGACGTATTCTATACACCAGAGTGAACGAATTCCGATTAATGGAGGCGTGAGGGGCTGTAACTTTAAGGCAAGTATATTCACTTTAACTTCTCTTAGTCGACCTCCTAGTGCGATTATATATCTCCTCAAACTCATATACTTATTTTCCTACATACTTATTCTTGTGCCAACAGCTTCGCAGGGTCTACCACCTGCCAATTGTGGTCCTCCGACGGATGTGAAGTCATTCTTTCACCAGCAACCTGTGGACAGCCCTGGAAGGAATTGTTTGCCACTCAGACAGTCAGTGTAATTCC
>JAAEAF010005173.1:0-39319 GCA_011037195.1 Triatoma infestans
TATATATATATATCCCATCCTCGTCTGGTCTAGGCAGCGAGTAACTAGGTTGATTCTTCGTTATTTGGATCCTATAAGTCCTTAGTGATTCTCAGATCCTATTACACAATAATATTATTATTATTTTTACTTGAACGGTTCTTTCATTTTTTAATGAAGAACAAAGAAACTTCACAGATTGTTAATTTGCTACACTTTGGTTTCGCTTGAACATAATTGAGAAAAGCTTTTGAAAAACGATTTGGTACATATTTTGATTAATATCAGTCCTTTTTGAAACGATCGAATTTATAAGAAAAAATCTGGTGTATAACACTTACACAACTTTCTCACTCCATTTTCAAAATTGTAATTGAGAAATTTAAAGTTAGTATACCAAATTTTGGTTATGAAATTTGTCTGTGTTTTTATGTAGAAAATCACAAAAACTGTTCAACGTTCTTTGAAACTCGGAATTTCAACGATATATTTAATTCTAATTAATATTATTTAGTTAATAGAATTGTGTAATAAACTGAAATAGCACTTTAGAGGAGAAGCTAACCCCAACCCTCTCCCAAAAATACCCTTAATTGCATTTTCCCGTGAAAATGTTTTAAATCAAAATTGTAAATCTTTGTATGAGTTGATAATACCAAGTTTAAAGAAAATCGTTGAGCCATTTTTTTGAGAAAATTGAAAAACAGTGAAAAAAAAACGATTTAGTAAAGTGATACTTCCGGTCAATTTTATCAGATAACGTACAGTCAGATCCCATGGTGATACCTAAAAGGAACATCAAATTTGAACTTTCTGCGTTTTTTCGCTTTTGAGGTGTGCTGCTGTACACATTGTAGAAGAAGCGGGGGGGGGGAGCCTCATTCCACTGCGACCTACAAGGTAGTCTATGTGGATCCCTTAAATTAAAAACAGCCTCCAGCTTTGCCCTCCATAATCAATTAGCAAAGTGAGAGCGGCTCCGTCATGAAGCTTTCAGCTTCGGGATTTGCCGTCCCCAATTGAAAGAAAGACAGAAAACTAATCCTCGCAGGCCGGCGCTCACAACAGGATGTGCGCCGGGATCTCCTCCTTACCTTGCAGACTCGGCATACCGCCACTATCGCAAGTTGTAGGTGGTTGCATGGTCTATCAGCCTACAATGCACTGTTAGTAGACCCACATTTACCCGAGATCCTTCGGGTCTGGCCAGTAGGTAAATTCAGGCAGATGTCTTTTAATGCTTTGCCTGCCTCTGTCCTGGTGTTCCCTCCCACCAACGCAGACGCTGATCTTCCATCCACCCCCTGATAGAAGTTTGAATGAGGCTCCTGGACAAGCCGCAGAAGGGTTCGAGGACTATAAAGGTATCCTGCGAGCCCACCCTCGCTAGGGCATCCGCCCTCTCATTGCCCAGGAACCCCGCATGTCCCGGCACCCAGGCGAGTGTCAGTTTATTACGAGTACCCACCTCGGTGAGGGCAAGTAGCCAGTCCCACACCAGTCTTGAGACTATTTGGTGTGAGGAAAGTGTCTTCAGGGCTGCTTGACTGTCGGAGTATATGGCCACTCTTCTACCCACTATCCTTTGCCTTATAATCTCCCTAGCGCAGAGTTGTAACGCCACGACTTCAGCCTGAAAGACCGTGGCGTACTTCCCTAGGCTGGCCTTAATTTTAACTTTAGGCCTGCCCCGTATGACCCCAGCCCGACCCCAGTCGGAGTTTTGGATCCAATCTGTATACCAGATGAGTTACCGAACAGGGGTGGGTCACAGCCCCATTCGCCTCTGCTCGGTATAACAATATGGAAGTTCCTTTCGAAGAAATACTTAGGAACCATTCTATCCGTTGGCATCCCCAGAAGATAGTCCGCCTTGATTTCCTCGATCAAACCTCTGGTTATTACGATCATGCCTAGAGGTGATTGCTGTTCACATATATAACACTGTTTTTTTGATTCAAGGGACCTCAAAACGAATATTTCCGATGAAAACTCGATATCCAAAATTTTTCACAATTACAATAACTTCCTCTTATTAGGAGTAAGAGAAAATAAAAAATAATTTTATTGTTATTTTGTTGTAAATTTTTCGATTGCCGTCTTCAGAAAGTTAATGAAATTTTTTTTTTTTTTCTAGATTCACTCAATGAATAATTTTTACACAATAAGTTTGCTAATAAGCTGCTAATATATAGACTCATATTTTTTTTTTTTCTACTAAGTTGTTAATATTTTTGAAAATTAAACATGCGAAATATGTGCTCAAGCTATTTTGTTACACATTCATAAATATTTATCTGCTCTGTCTCTGTTTTTTTTTTTGTAATAAAGTCTTATATCTTTTATGTTTCTGTGTAGTTAATTAAAATTAATACAATTTTACTAATTGTATTTTTGCTTTTAATTTTGTGAAGACAACTGTGAAAATGTTTATGAAAGCTAATTAAACATTTCGCAATATTGAATTTCATTAGTGTGATGAGTTTATAAATGTATTTTCACTGTAAACGTAATTCTAATTGTCATTTCTTTGAAAATTGTTTTCATTTTCCGCTCTTACAGTTCACTTAAACAAGTGCTTTTCGTAATTGATATGCTTCTCTTAAAATTTAATAAAGATAAATAGCCGTCTATTTAATCATTGTTATTTTAAATATTAAATAAATTCTATTTATGAAGAAAGTTTTTTTTTTTTGGCAGATAAATTCTTAATTTAAAACAATGGCCTGTGATCCGATTTGACCTTTAAATATTGGCAAAATAAAGCTATTCCTCTATTAACATGAAGTTACATATGTACATAATATTATTACCTCAGTATTTAACATAACAATAGACTAGACATGCATAACTAGACTAAACAATACCTGGCTGACACAATTCAAAACCATTTCGTCTCCCTAGATTTGTTGGAATAGCAATGACATTAGGTCGTACTATTAAAAGAAATACACCATAGCGTTTTTTGCCTATATCTTTGGTAATAATATACGTATATTAATGGACCAATAATAAAATAACTAATGAATGTGTAGTTTCTATGATTCACAAAATTACGTAGGAAAAGTGTTCAAGTCATACCAAGCTTTAGCCAGTGTTTGTTGTGGTGGTTGGTTCCGCAGAGCTGGAAAGCATCAGAGACATTTTCCGTGGTAGCCTGCTTCATTTTGTGGTCATCCACAAAACTCATGGGTCATCCCACCACTGGGATGATCACAAAATGAAGCAGGCTACCACGGAAAATGTCTCTGATGTTTAGCCAGTGTGTTTACAGTTATGAAATATATTATTCTATTATTTCTCCAAATGGGAAATAATTGACACCAAGAAGACTGTGTTGGAATGCATTGCTGAAAGAAGATTACGATGGTACGGATATATAAGGTGAATGTAGGATGAAAGATTGCCAAAGAAAATTTTGGAGTGGAACCGCTGGAGGAAAAAGAAAGAGAGAGCGACCAAGACTTGTATGGAAAAAAGCTGTCGAGGAATATGTGGCAGAGAGAAATGGAGAAAATATTTTTAATTCCTAAATTTTACATTATTGACTGCACAATGAAGTAGTTTGGCGGGGAAAACCTCAATTTGGGGAAAATCCCTGGGGGAAAAGAAATACATATACTCTTACTGGAATCCAAAGTCTAATTACTTTCAGACATTTAGAGTTTTTGACTGGGGAAATTCGAAAATTATATAACAAAGATTAACCTTAAATCAGATGGAATCTTAGATTGTTAGTCGGATGTAACCACATACAAAATCACTGTCATCAATATTAAGGCTTGCCGTATCAAAGGCAATGTGAACATTAGCGGGAAATGAAGAAGCATACTTTTGTCAGATTAAGACAATTAGTAGAGTCCAGGGAGTTGACGTGAGAATGAAAATTTCATGGAGAGATTCATTGTCAGATCTAATATTTACCAGTTAAGAAAAAACTGGCACATATTAATATGCTGTCAGTGAAAAAGGGGACTTTTATAAAGAAATAAATCCAAAAATAAATTTAAAAAACCTAGGGGTATAGAACATATTATAAATGAGAACATAATAAAAAAAATGATCTACCGACTAAGAGCTAACCTATTTATTTAAAGAGCATACCTAAGTATTTATATAAAATAAGTAAGTGTAGATAGTTCTCCTAAATTGTGCATTATGCCGACATGTAGAAAATTTAGAGCAATTAATTATAATATGCCCACGTTTCATTCAGCAAAGGAATGTTTTATTCAATAGGCTTAGTTTTATAATTAAAACGCCATTTAATTACAAAACAATTTCAGAAATAGGAGAATAATTAATATGGCCGCATATTTTATGAAATATCTAAATGAAATATTTCACTTGAAAAAAATAAATGATATATTTTAATTTAAGCTAAAGGATAAAAAAACAAGTTAATGGAATGCTACACTGTAATCTAACAATCTGACTAATTATCCATTATAAATTTATAATGGCTGTGTGGCGTTCATACTAATGGCAAATAAAAAAAACAGATTCAAAATAACTATAACATTTTTACTAACTGATTATTTGTCTTCCACTTTATATCATGATACGCCACTTGGCGATCGATTTGTGTATGGGCTAGCTCAAGGAGACGGGCGGGTTCGGAATGGAGTGAAGGGATATCAATAAGGCAAAAAAACAAACAAAAATAAAGAGATAAGAAAAGGTAAATACAAAAGATTCTCGGCCGGGGTCTCGATCGGTCGGAGAAGAACACAGGGAAATGGATAAAAGGAAAAAGAAGAAAGGAATCACCTCAAAAAAATAAATAAATAAATAAATATATAAAAGAGTAAGATAAAATGATAAAACTAAATAAAATAAAAATAATATATGGGAAAAAAAAATAACGCTTCGACTGAGTATCGAACTTCCAATCCTCTGATTACGAAGCGAGCGCCTTACCTATAGACTACGCCGGTGTATTGCTGTAAAACACTCCGCCGTACTATCTAGCTTCTCTTCCCGCAGCGCCTCACGTGGCCGGCTGCTGTTTACTCTTTTATAACCTATAATTTTTAATTGATTTTCTTTTTAAATAATTCAACTTCCAGATTCGGGAACAGGTAATTCGGGTACAACACAGTACACTGTTAATTCAACTTATGTATTATGAAATATAAACAAAAAAAATTACAGTGAGCTTCCACCAAAAAAATTTACATTAAAATAACGAAAATGAAATAAAATCTATTCACACTTGGTTTTAACTTGTATAATAAGAAACAAAAAACTCCTTAGACTATGATAAATTAAATTAAAAAAAAATACAATTAGTGTTAGTATTCTGTATTTAAAAAAAATGTTATCTCCCCCAATTCCACGTTCAAAATTTGATTAAGTACGTACTTCTTTTTTTGATTTTTTTTTTTAATAACAACCAGGCCTGGTATCGTTGTTGGTTGCGTTTTTCCTTTTCACTTTCCTTGCTGACTCTTCTGTGTATTTATAATCCTCCACTGGAGATTGACGGGTTTTTCCACCTTCCAAATACACGAGAAAATATCCAGCTTCTCTTTTTGCCAAGCCGTAAGTAGGCCAACCTACTTTCACCTATTAGTCCCAGCTGATCGTCTATGGATGGAGGGGTCGCCCTTCTCGCCCACCACCGGTGACGTAGTTGCCCTCTGCTGCCATCTCTTGAGAACTTCTCGTACCATTTTTCTTAATTATTAAATCTTATCCTATACTTACATACTAATTCTTACAATATACTTATATGCTAGTTCTTATTAACTAACTTACTCTCCTAACTTTAACCTAACTTAAATAACTAATGAAATACCTACAGACTAACTACAAGATAATATGGAAGAGGAGCCCAGTAGGACAGCAGAGAGTGTTCAGCTATGGCTTGAAATGAAAATTTTATTTCTCTGTTACATTTCTCCCCCCTTCCCATACGAAAAGGGAGTCAAGGTGTATTGGGCGTCCCCAATACCCCATTTCTCTTTACGATTATAACGCATTAACCAAAAGTTTTAATAAGAGAAGGTTCACGACTAAATCAGATGGATAAACGCACTATTATGACCCTCTGAAATAATTAACATAAAATAATCATTCGGTGACTTTAGGGAGTGGAAAGTTGGATGGGATGTGGACAGTCCTGTGTCGTCGGCTAAGTAGTTGTTTGATACTACTCCGATCCGTTCTTCATATCCTTAGGATGCCATACTCCTAGGTTTCTGCCGTTTACATCAACCAGCTCATATGCGGTGTCTGAAATCTTCCGGAGTACCTTACACCTCTCGTACTTCGGCGCTAACTTGTTAGAAAAATTCCGGGAAGCATCTGACAATACATACTTCTTCTTCCAGACGATCTGGCCGGGGCTGTATGAAACATTCCTCCTTCTCAAATTATAAATACGCTTAGATTTTTCATATGCCCCTTTCAATTTGCTCACGACTCTATCCCACAGTTCTTGTAAGTTCCGAAGTCGTTTAGCTAGTGGGTCCCTGGAATCTATTTCTTGCACTACCTCCTGTGCATGATTCGTATACGACGAAGCGTACTCCTTAGCGGATCTCTTGGGTTCCCGGCCGAAATTTAGGTATGCCGGCGAGTAACCCGTGACTTCGTGGGTGGCCGTTCTAATTGCGAAGCCTATACTGGGCAATTCTTTGTCCCACTCTTTTTGTTTACCTTTTATATAGGAGCGTATCGCAGTCTTTACCACGCGATTCACCCTCTCCGTGGGATTGCTTTGTGGGTGATAATACGGGGTACGAGTTTGTCGAACACCATACTTATCAAGAAGACGAGTGAACTCGGAACTCACAAACTGAGACCCGTTATCCGTAATGACCCTTCTTGGAACACCGTATATTAAAAAGATTTGCTCCTCTATGAATTTCACTATACCCTTGGCTGTCGCCTGCCTCATGGGGTGTAACAGTGTATACTTGGTGAAGTAATCACAAGCGACTAAAATAAATTTATTTTGCTGCGAGCTGCGCGGCAGTGGGCCCATGATGTCAAGCGTAACCAACTCCCATGGTTGCGATACTTTTCTTGGTGCTCCGAACAGTCCTCCTTGTAGTTGTTGCTGCGGTTTGTTGGCTGAGCAGACCGTACAAGCGTTAACATATCGGGCTGTATCGGTCATCATACCTGGCCAGTAATAAGTCTTTTTAAGTCTTTGCAGGGTCTTAAAAATGCCCAAGTGGCTTGCAGTTGGACTATCGTGGCACTCGTGCAGTACTTGTTTTCTTTTAGATTTTGGTACAATTATCTTCCACGGATCTTCAGACTCTATAAGATCTTTCGGGTCCTTCACATATTTTCTGAGCCCACCATCAATAATAGTCCACAACGGATACTTCTCTGGTTGCGCATTCACGGCTTGCATCATTTTAGCATACCATGGATCCGCATCAGTCTCGGTTATTTCCATAGCGTTAACACCTTCGTAAGCGCGAGAGAGTGCATCGGCGGCGGCATTCAATTTTCCCGGTCGATGTATCACTTTAAAGTCGTATTCTTGGAGCTTTAATGACCATCTTCCTAATCTTCCACCTGGGTCTTTTAGATTTTGAAGCCACTTCAATGCGCTATGGTCAGTGACGACGGTGAATTGCATCCCTTCTATGTATGGCCTAAACTTCTTTATGGCCCAAATCACGCTGAGACATTCCAATTCCGTCGCGGAGAATTTCTTTTCGTTTTTCATCAACGACCTACTCGCATAAGCGATGGGCTTCTCACCTTCATCAAATTCCTGCGAGAGAATGGCTCCCAGTCCGGCAGTCGACGCATCCGTTTGGATAGTAAACGGCCGCGTGAAATCCGGGCAAGTCAGGATGGGCGCCGAGACCAATTGATCCTGCAACTTCTTCAGGGCATCTTCTTGTGCTTGTCCCCAAACGAACTTTTTATTTTTCTTCATCAATTCCGTAAGTGGAGAAACCAAGGTTGAAAAGTCAGGTACAAACCTACGATACCAGCTCGCTAGCCCAATAAATCGTCTCACTTGTTTTACTGTCGTAGGCCGAGGAAAATTCAAGATCGCTGATACTTTTTCCGGGTCCACTCCGAGGCCGTGTTCATTAACTATGTACCCTAAATAGCGAAGCTCATCTCTGCAGAATTGGCACTTCTCCCATGATAATGTTAGGCCTGCGTCTGCCAAGCGTTTGAAGACCTCCTCTAAAACTTGGAGGTGTTTTTGGAAGGAGGGCGTTACAATAATGATATCATCTAAATAGGAAAAGACATACGGCTCTAATGTGGGTCCCAAGACGGTATCTATCAGTCTTTGCCAGGTGGCTCCCGAATTATGTAAGCCGAACGGCATCCGGCAAAATTGAAATAATCCCCTGTGTGGGACTGTAAACGCCGTGCGTTCCCTGCTGTTTTTTTCCACTGGAATCTGCCAATATGCACTTTTTATATCTAATGAGGAAAGATATCTTCCGTTCCTCAAACGATCTAATATGGCCGACACATAAGGCAAAGGATATGCGTCTCGTTTGGTAACTTTGTTTACCGCGCGGTAGTCTATACAGAAGCGATAGGTACCATCTTTCTTCTTAACCATCACTACCGGTGATGACCAACACTGCTGGATGGCTCCACTATGCCTTCTTTCAGCATCGTCTCGAGCTCTTTATCCATTATCTCCTGTATAACAGGGGACACCGGGTAATATCTTTGCTTCACTGGAGGATGGTCTCCCGTGTCGATGATATGCTCCACTCTATTAGTGCAGCCTAGATGAGATGCTGAAGCTTCCTGAAATTTTGTTACCAATGCCTGCAATTCTTCCTTTTCTGGGCCTGACAATCTGTCCTGGCTGACGACTCCAGTGTCCTCTGTCATGGAAGCAAGTTCTGGGTCCCTTGACGTATAAGTAGCCTGAGCTATGTCTACTACTAGAGACATCTCGTGCCAGAAATCTATACCTAGTATAAGATCAACGTTTAGGGAGGGTACGACCAAAACTGAGATTAGTCTGACGGCTTTGTTTAATTCAAAGGGTATTTCTGCAGATCCTTCAACATAACACGTCTTCCCGTTCGCTAATGTGACTTGTTGATTTGTTTGCGGCTGAAGGTTGATTCCCAAAGAAGCGATTCTTTTCCACAATTTACTGTTGATCACGGTTTTCGTTGAACCCGAATCGAGAAGTCCATTTACGGGTATTCCCAACAACTTGACTTGAATATATGGCCTATTGTCTTTGTCAGAGCTCGGCGGGCTTAACTTGTGCGCAATCCCACAACATGTATTTCTAACCACCTCCACCCAATTCAGCCATTCGGTGTCTTGTCGTGTTAATCTTGGGCGGTTGTACCTTGCGAGGGCGACGCGGTGGTTGTTGTCGACCTCTTTGAGCCGTTTCCCGATTCCTTAGTTTGAACGCAGCGTGTACAGTTGCTGGTGTTGGCATTCCGTAATCCACATCTTCCACAGAATTGTGTTCTAGAGCTACCGCATTCTCTAGATAGATGGCCTGCCTTCCCGCAATTCCAACATACCGGACCTCTGCTAATCTTCTTTGTCGGTTTCTTGCTGGTGTCGGTCTCCCGAAGGGCTGATACCACTGATTGCGGCTTCCTGGCTCGATGACCTAATTCAGGCTCGAGTAGACCTCTAACAGGTGGTTCTCGGTATCTTCCTGCTCGTTGAGTCCATATTTCTAGCTTGATAAGTACTGACTCCAATTCTTCCACGGAAGTGTAAGTGGCTTGAGCAATGAATGGTAGATGGTCTCTTTTGACATTCTTTTCGACGATTCTTAGCTTTTGCTCTTCGGTCAGTGGCGTACTCAGCCGATTGAATAAGCAGTTCAGCTTAGCTATAAAAAGTTGGGGTGGCTCGTCGGATCCTTGAGTTCTTTTACGTATCTCTTCCATGAGCCTGTCGTCATAATCGGGATCTTGAAAGCTATTCTTCAATCCCTGTACCAATTCTTGCCAAGAAAAGAATTTGTGTCGATTGGCTCTAAACCATATTTTTGCGGTTCCTGTCAATAAATCGGCAAATCCTTGGAAAACTTCTTCCTTGGTTACCCCTCTTGAAGTCATACGCTCTTCCACTTCTTCTAGGAAGTTAGCGAGGGTGCATCCTGTTCCGTCGCCTGAGAACGTAAGGCCCCACTTATATAGCTTTGGGTCACGTCTGGTATAATATGGCGCAATATTTTTCATGTTGGCACTGGTGGTCGCTCGCATTTCAGAGAGATGGCTTGGTGCTATTGGCTCACGTTGCGGCGGGTTGCCTTCGTCACCTAGGTGAAGCTGCTGGAATTTTGGTCCTAATCCCATTTCTTCGAGTTCTTCCGCGAGATTGCCTTGAACTTGGGGAGGTCTCAGTGGATATTCTGGCACTGTTTGTTGTATTGCCGTTGACGTGCCTGGGGTTGATTTCCTGAGTTCGCCGAACAACTCCTGGATTGCCTCCGACAGTTCAGTTATACGGTTTCCCAGTTCACCTTCCGGCAGGATGCGGTTGCATCTTTGATATACATGCCAAAGGCGTGTATCTAGGCGCTTAAATTCATTAATATCTGCCCCTTCATCGGTTTCTGCTACAGCTTCTTTCAATACTTCATACTTCCTCTCGCAAATTGCTAGTTCTGCTTGGGGGTCAAGGTTAGCTATGATAGTAGGGTTCGGTGGAAGATCTTTGGCTAAAGCGGCATGTAGTCTTTTACGAAGATCAGGGCAGTTACCTTCATGGTTTAATCCTCGAATTTTCAGTTCATACTGCAATTCTTCTTTCAGTAGTCTATACACGTCCATTTTTAAATAGGAGATCAGGTTCAAAACAGTTGCAGAAGAACGGAGCATAAACTAAGAAAATAAAATTCAACTCCGCTTATATTTTCAAGAAATATCACCTTACCTCAATATCTATAAACAAAAATGAGATTCCTCTTACGACATACCATTCGGCCAAAATAAATAAGTTATAGAATATTTTTTCTGTTGAATAAACCAATCTTTTGGTTTCCGAAATTGCCAATGTAAAAAGATTAATTACCTGAATTCAAATTTTTCCAACTCCAAATATACTGAATTCCGTATTAGAAGTCTGAGAGTAAAGCAATACAGCTATATTATCTAGTCGGGCCCTGTGCGTTGGGCGCCAAAAATTGATACGCCACTTGGCGATCGATTTGTGTATGGGCTAGCTCAAGGAGACGGGCGGGTTCGGAATGGAGTGAAGGGATATCAATAAGGCAAAAAAACAAACAAAAATAAAGAGATAAGAAAAGGTAAATACAAAAGATTCTCGGCCGGGGTCTTGATCGGTCAGAGAAGAACACAGGGAAATGGATAAAAGAAAAAAGAAGAAAGGAATCACCTCAAAAAAATAAATAAATAAATAAATATATAAAAGAGTAAGATAAAATGATAAAACTAAATAAAATAAAAATAATACATGGAAAAAAAAAATAACGCTTCGACTGAGTATCGAACTTCCAATCCTCTGATTACGAAGCGAGCGCCTTACCTATAGACTACGCCGGTGTATTGCTGTAAAACACTCCGCCGTACTATCTAGCTTCTCTTCCCGCAGCGCCTCACGTGGCCGGCTGCTGTTTACTCTTTTATAACCTATAATTTTTAATTGATTTTCTTTTTGAATAATTCAACTTCCAGATTCGGGAACAGGTAATTCGGGTACAACACAGTACACTGTTAATTCAACTTATGTATTATGAAATATAAACAAAAAAAATTACAGTGAGCTTCCACCAAAAAAATTTACATTAAAATAACGAAAATGAAATAAAATCTATTCACACTTGGTTTTAACTTGTATAATAAGAAACAAAAAACTCCTTAGACTATGATAAATTAAATTAAAAAAAATACAATTAGTGTTAGTATTCTGTATTTAAAAAAAATGTTATCTCCCCCAATTCCACGTTCAAAATTTGATTAAGTAAGTACGTACTTCTTTCTTTTGATTTTTTTTTAATAACAACCAGGCCTGGTATCGTTGTTGGTTGCGTTTTTCCTTTTCACTTTCCTTGCTGACTCTTCTGTGTATTTATAATCCTCCACTGGAGATTGACGGGTTTTTCCACCTTCCAAATACACAAGAAAATATCCGGCTTCTCTTTTTGCCAAGCCGTAAGTAGGCCAACCTACTTTCACCTATTAGTCCCAGCTGATCGTCTATGGATGGAGGGGTCGCCCTTCTCGCCCACCACCGGTGACGTAGTTGCCCTCTGCTGCCATCTCTTGAGAACTTCTCGTACCATTTTTCTTAATTATTAAAACTTATTCTAGACTTATTATTCTACACTTACATACTAATTCTTACAATATACTTATATACTAGTTCTTATTAACTAACTTACTCTCCTAACTTTAACCTAACTTAAATAACTAATGAAATACCTACAGACTAACTACAAGATAATATGGAAGAGGAGCCCAGTAGGACAGCAGAGAGTGTTCAGCTATGGCTTGAAATGAAAATTTTATTTCTCTGTTACAATCAATGGAAGAATCTAAAATTAATAAAACGACTTTTTTTTTTAATGAAAAGCATAACCGAACTCCTTCCACTGAAACTAACTCCCTTAAATGAATTTTCCTGGAAAACATTTTAAACAAAAATGTTATATAAGTAAACATACCAAATTTAGTAAAAAAAACCAGTTGATGTCTATGGAGAAATTCGCAACAGAACTGAAAAAGCACTTCCGGTCAGACGGTTTTCTTCAAACTCAGAATTTTGGCAATACATTTAATTCTAATTAATATAGTTTGATTAATAGAATTGTATAAAAAACTAAAATAGTACTTAAGATGAAAGCATAACTGACATACTTCCAATACCTCCATTTTTCCCGGAAAATACTTTAAATAAAAGTTATAGGAATTTATATAAGTAGATAGTATACGAAGTTTAAAAAAAGATCGTTTTAGCCATTTTGGAAAAAATCGCGAAAACTGGAAGAAAAAAAAAAAACGCTCAGTAAAGTCGTCGCACTTCTGGTTGATGGGTTTTGCCCGAAACCTTAGTGTCAGATACCGTACTGTCAGTGAGTAACGGAAATCCAAGTTTGAGCTTCCGGCAACTTTTCGTTTTTGAGATATTTTGTTATACGTATATATGAATAGGCACTATTACCGCATCCGACACGGAAGATTTCGGGTAAAATCTATCAACCAGAAGTTGCGATTTGATATAATGGTTTTTATCACTTTTTCGTAATTTTCTCTGAAAACGGCTCTAACGATTTTCTTTAAACTTCATATTGTAAACTTTTATTTGAAACATTTCCCCCAGAAAAATTGATTTTTTGGAGGTTCCGGGGGGGAAAAGTAGCGTTATGCTAAAAATAAATATATAAATATACGATATATAAACTAGTTATACCCGGTCCGCTTTGCTGGCCCCTAATATATATTTGAAAGTAAAAACGTTAATTTATTTAATTAGGAAAGTATTTATTGAAATGAAAAATAATAAGAGTGAATTGAAAAACAATTTTGTTTTCGATAAAAAATTTTAATGAAATACAATTTACAGAAAAAGTTCATATATTTTGATTGTAATGCTTTTCGAATGAAAAAAATTACCTTTCATATTGCAATGCTTTTTGATACACAATATTTATTGTTCTGCCTTCTGGGGCATCATATATATACAATGCGGGAAAATTGATAATCATATCAATGAACCATTTCAATTGGCCTTGCCTTTGTCGATGGTCATGGCAAGAGCGAGGCTTACCGGAAATTGCAATCGCTTAAACTCAAAAGGTGTTAAATGGTTGCTTCTAAAACATTATTCATTATTTTTTTTCACGGCAAGTCTAGTTTCATTGCACAGACGTGGTGGGTCGATATTTCGCAGAAGGATAATAGGAGCATCAACTTTCAAATGCAGAGTGTGAGGTGGCGAACCTGGCAAATCAAGCGAGTTTAAAAATTCAATGGGACAATTAACTGATTCATCCTGATTCATAGCAGTATCTATTTATTTAAATTTAAATGTTTCGCCATGCATTATATTTTGAATTTTAATGTTGATGTCATTTACGTCAACATTTTTGGCAGCCAATATTGCAAGTTTTGCTAACCATTGATGATGATTTCGGTAATTTTGTTCAATAAATTGGAAAAATACACTGAATCAAATTCTCTTTAGTGTCAATAGAATTTTAGAAATTGTTTGGCAATGTAATACATTTTGCGGTTTCATCGACTGGTATGTTTCCTTCTCCAACATGCGGTGATAGCTGTTGAGCGAAACGCGCTGCTGAAGTATCATTTTGTAGATGTACACGCATGTTAATAGTTTGATGACATGTGCCCATAAATGAGATGCTTTTAGGCATGCCGTGAGTTCGTCAGGAGGTGTTGAACGTGGAATAACTGGTAATGTTTGACGGAAATCACCAGATAATAAAATAAGTAAACCGCCAAAAGGCTAAGTAGATTCTCTCAAGTCTTGTAATGTTCGATGGAGGGGTAGTTGAGAACTAAACACGCACGTGGAATATTAGAAACTGAAATGTCAATAAAAACTATATACATTCGAAAGATATGATAAAAAAACGATTTTTCTTATCTTTTGAAAAGCGCCACCTATCGAAAATTTTGTGTACTAAAAACAATCTATACCTCAGCCTCCTCAACATCATATATAAATTTGACAACATTTGAGTCATTATTTCTCGAGATTCGCCATTACGTACAACGGACATTCATATTTAATATATATAATTAGTTTTTGCAAAAAACATTTTTTTCGTACTCAGAGGACCTCAAAACTTATATTTCCGGTGAAACTCAATTTCGAAAATCTTACATGATCGCAATTCTCTCTCTCTCTCTCTCTCTCTCTCTCTTACTTCCTTCCTCTCTTAGTAAGAAAAACTAAAAATCTGGTGTGAGTCACACAACTTTCTCTTACTGTAATTAATACAATTTAATCAAGAAATTTTCTTTAAAATTACAACCATACCCTGTTTTGTTGGGCTGGCTATAAAATTCTTGGTGGGATTTTAATTGAATACCTGAGCGGCCTTATTTGGAGCGCTTTATGTTAAAATTCGCTTACAAGATTGTGCAAATTGAATTTTAACTAACAATTGACAGACTTGCAATACCCCTCTGAAATAAATTTTTTCAGAAAATTGTTACAAATAAAAGTGATACGTTTCTATCACTAAGTTTAAACATTCCAAGTTTAAAGGAAATCGTAAAGAAAATTCCAAAAAAACTCAAAAACCTATTAATCGTACTTCGGTAAACCGATTTTCTTCAAATTTGGAATTCTATCAATGCTTCTAAAGTGTATTATTTATTGTATGTTTATGTTGAAACCATATATTATACTGAAAGTGGTACTTTAGAAGAAAGCATAACGCTACTTTTCCCCCCGGAACCGCCAAAAAAATCAATTTTCCTGGGAAAGTTTACAATACGAAGTTTAAAGAAAATCGTTGGAGCCGTTTTCTCATTAAGTAAAATCGCACTTCTGGTTGATAAATTTTGCTCGAAATCTTCCGTATCGGATGCGGTGATAGTGCCTAAATGGAATACCATGTTTGAGCTTCTTGGGACATTGGTTTTTGACATATTTTGTTCAAACATGTATGTAATAGCAGAGAAATGAGAGAGAGAGAGAGAGAGACAAAATGACAGGATCACCCTCTCGGACTGGAGTGGGAGAAACCACATAAATATAGCAAGAGGAAACAGATAAGAAAACAGTTCATACTACTGAGTTCATACAGCCATTCACTCTACGTGTCATTACCCATTACCACTCTACCATACTCTATCATTTCAACTGTAAATCCAGGCAGTCAGAGTCACTTATTATATTATAAAGTGTTAACCATATTTAGTTAAAGCAGACTATTTCTCTCCTTCATCAACCCCATTATAATGTATATAGACCATTCGCTAAAAACATTTTTTCGTATGGGAGGGGAACTCAAAACATGTATGTCTGCGCGGCAGACGCCCAAGGCGAGATGGCGAACGTGCGCCAAGAAATTAAAAACAAAAAAAATAAACAATAAAGAAAAATTAAGGAAAAAAGAGATGCAAAGGAAGAAGTTATGACTTACCTTGACAGTGGTGATGTTGAATGCGCAAGCGGCGAAGTTGAGGCGATAGGTGGACGGTTAATGAAGATGTGGTGTGTACATGTGTGTGTGTGTGTGTGTGTGTGTGTGTGTGTGTGTGGATGAGTGAGTGGGGGCAAAGGAGTAATGAGATAAAGGAATTGAGGCGTAGAAGGATAGAGATGAGAGTGTTCGATAGCGACGTCGATCACTGCTGTTTAATCGGCGGTTGGTGGCGCAACAACCTGGGCGCGAAAGGTAGTCTCTTATGTCGATGGTGCGGAGTGAATAAAGTCTCACTCAATTCAAAGGCGCGTATAACCACTTGCACGGCGAAATACAAAAGGCGAAATATAAGGTGAAATATATAAGTATTAAGCACAGAGATGCGGACAGAACTCGTTACAGAAGAAGAATGGAAGAGTATATGAGCTGAAGGCGGAAGGGGCAAAAAAAATAGACAGGAAACATATGGCATAATAATGCAATGACGGAAGGGACAATAAAAGGGAGAAAAGTGGTCGGGAAAGAAGAGCTTAGTGGTTCTAGGAAGGCGCCCACATGCACGGGCGGGCGCTCGCGCGTGGGGGGAGTATGGTACGTAATAAGGCACGCACACACCGACCCAACAATGTATTTTCGGTGATAACTTATGAAAATTGAACACGATGAAGGGACTAAGAGAAAGTAAACAACTGTCGAAAACGGAACTTTTGGTCTTCAACCAGCTTTCAAAGACAATTTTTCAACCCATAACCAGTAAACACTTAAGAGAAGGAGTCTTTAAAATCAATTTCCAAATGGTTCTAAAGAAATTTGTTAACAAGCAACAATAATTAGCAGAAGTGAAATGTTATTGGTGTGTTGTGTTGTGGTGTGATAGTCTAGCTGGTGTAACACGAGCGGTTTAGTAAAGGGCTTGTGTGTATGTTTGAGATAAAGATAAAAGTATTAAGAAATAAAATCAAGAAAACACTGGTAGATTAAATTTAAGTAGATTATCTTTAAAGATATTTAAATATTTTACAATATCACAACTATTATGTTTATAAAATCAATTATTATCTAGAATAAAAGCTAAACTCTTTCAATGGCATTGAGTTTAAGAGAGCGATTCCTGAAGCAAATTTTGATAGAATGTCTGTTTCAGACTGTCGTTAAAGAATGCCTTCTAATTGTTCGTTCAAATCTTCCCCTGTGATAAGAAGGGGTAGACAAGGCTAACAAGGTTCATGAACTCTTCCTGTAACTGTAATCTTCTACCTGGGTTACCCTTTTTGCGAACGAACTTGCATTTTTCTCATAATTTTCTTCAATTAAAGTAGATATAATTTCTTGCATCCATCACAGAAGCAACAGTTCTGGCCAGCCAAAATTCAAGAAATCACATAGCTCAGCAATTCTGCCATACTGCTCATTGCTCGGCTACTATCAATTTGTACATTATTACACCTATCTCTTACGAAGTATTAACAAAAAATGTACTCTATATACTCACTTGTTAGAAGTCCTTGTGTTCTGATTGACCAATCATTCTGTCTGTATTATACAAGGGATACAGTTTCAGAAAACGTTGTATTTTATTTTTGTGCACTCTAATTTTGCATTGTATTGGTCCACATCTCAGCATTCATTAAGATATCCTGACAAAGGGGTGAACTCCCGTAACTGTCTTAAAACCAAACCGAAACAGGTTGTCACAGAAAAAAGAATCTCTGATGAATTAACAATTACAATTTTTAACACATAAACCATTAGGTTTTTAATAAGAAGAGCTCACACACAAAAATGACGCTTTTACTTACACACAGTACACACACAGCCACCAACATTTTTGTTGATATCACAAAATTGACGTCACTGCCACCCACTGCTGCATATAATTCAAATTAAATCTTACAATACTTTGCTTACATAATTTCTGTTTTCTAAATTAACGTGGTAAATAATTTTAGTTTCTCTGGAGATTATGTTGTTATGTTATATTTGTCCACATATATAATATAATTACAAACCAACAAGCCTTAACTCCAATAATTCTTGGATTATATGATTAATATTACATTAAAATAGATTATAATAATATATATTCCACAAATATATAAATGTTAAGATATTAATGCATTTATACATTATTGTTGTGCAATGGTATTATTAGAGAATTATTATTACATTTTTGCATTCTCTTACAGCTGTAAGAGAAAGTATTATGATCTTGTCAAATTTTCGATATCGAATATACAATTGAAATACATGAAAACGTGGTTTTGAAATTGGTTTGTGTGTATGTGGCCAACATAATCAATAATAGAAAATCGTAAACGTCTGAAACTTGGTATTTTTCATTTAGATTCAAACACAATAAGGTATGGTCAAAATCAGTCCACGCCTGAACTACCCAACTCAACAGATTTTTCAGTTTTTTTGGGATTTTCTCAAAAACGGTAACAACGATTTTCTTTACACATTGTGTATCAACTAATCCTAAAATGAGATATAAATTTTATTTGAAACATTTTTCCCGAAAAATTCATGTTAGGCGAGTTCTGTGGGAGGGGAACGTTAGGCTTTCCTCTAAAGTGCCATTTCCACTAATGACGAGGGTCATTCAATAAGTAACGAGACAAATCGCTGTAGCTCAAAAACTATTAATTCAAACAACACAAAACCTTGGCTACTTTTCAACATAGTCCCTAGCAACATTTATACACTGGTCCCATCGATCTTCTAATTTGAGTATGCCTCTGGCATAATATTCTTTAGGTTGATCTCGATGCCACTTTTGCATCTCTGATTTTTAACTTCTTCATTGGATTGAAAATGTTTCCCACGTAGAGCCTCTTTAAGGGGTCCAAACAAATGGAAGTCTGATGGGGCGAGGTCGGGACTGGAGGGGAGATGTGGAAGGATCTCCCACCCCACTTTTTAAAGTGTGTTTTGAGTTAACTGTGCCGTGTGTGGGTGGGCGCGCTTTGTCATGAAGCAAAATCACACCTTTAATCAAGATTTCACGACTTTCCGTTCGAATGGCAGGCCTTATTTTGTTTGTGAGCATATATCACTGTAATACTGGCAGTTGATGGTCCGTTGATCTTCGATATAGTCACAATAAATAGAGGGAGCAAGTTGCAACTTCAATCAGTCGTCCACTTCGTTGCTCGTCACCGACACTTACATGGCCACTTTTAACCTGTTCTACCAAATTTTTTAACGTTCGAACGGTTCAAACAATTATTCCCGTACAGTTTCATGGATTTCACTAACTTTGATACCCTCTGGAACTAAAAATCTAATCACTGAGCGTTGTTCTTCCGAGGTGCAATGCTCGAGCAGACTCGCCATTGCTAACTGAATACATTTGAGGTTATGCCTACCAAATATTATCGAACAGCTAATGAGAAACTAAGTACAAGGATCCCAACTTGACGCGCTGAAACTATTGTATTGATTAAACAAACCGTTTCTGAAATACAGCGGTATGTCTCGTTACTTATTGAATGACCCTCGTATTATATGATTATATCGTTATGTCGTAATTATTTCTTAAATTCAAAAGTCTTTTCTAACAAATAATCGATTCGTTTTTAGGTTGAATTAAACTTTTTTTCTGTTATTACTTTCTCTTAGTGCTCACAATTTTTCCAAGTCCATGAACGGTCTTTTCCTAAAAAGCCACTTTATTTTCATTCTTTTCGTGTCATTTTGCAATATAGTTTTAAATTGTTTCACGCAGTCTTTTTTTAAAATAAAAAATAAATAAATCAATAATGGATAAAAAAATAGTTTTTTTAATTTTTATTACACAATAATACGACATTATTATACGATTTTAAATATACGATTACTCGTGTTTGTTAAATATTTTTCTTAAATATATGCTTAATATTATTTGCAAATTTTCATATTTTCTCAAACTAGTATACAATTCTAAAGGCGATGTTTTATGCTGTAATTTGTTTTCTGTTTTCAAATGGAATTTCTTTTCGTAATACAAAGCTTTCAAGTATATATACATATTTAGAAATAATATTGTTTGATGAAAAATTCCGTTTGAGCGTGTATATAATATAGATGTGTCATATCTCTGTCAACTATAATAGTGTTCCATTGGAAGGAATTTGTACGTATTTTAGTCTCAACTTCTTGTTGTTATTAATATTTTATTATCATATATATATTTTTTTTTTAAATATTATTTTTAAAAATAGATGTGTATTTTTTTTTTTTTTTTTTTAGTGGTAAATCATTGATTGGTTGAGTAATTGAGTGGTTGGAAATAGTGGGGATATTATATCTCTGCCCCGTCGCACCATTCTCATAGACTGTTACACTCTAATAATGCGTACATATTTTTTTGTTTTTTTCTTTCTACTTAGAGTAACCTCTACTTAGAGGAAGTTTATTGTACATGCTCCTTTTAAAGAGTGCTCGTTTATATAACGTAAGATTTATTACTTATATTAGCTATTTAATAGCGAATAGTAATAAATTTTTGCTAATAATAATTAATTCGCTTAATAATTTTTTGTAAATCAATAAAAAATACCATTTCTCTACACCCAGAGATCAATTCCTTATAAAAAGAAATGGCTAAGCACACCTCTGGCAGACAGGATTTTCCATGACGGTAAATTACTTGTATTTTTCCTTTTTTTTTTTTATTCTCTTTTAATAAAACATAAAACTATTATTATTATTATTCATAATTGTTTTTTTTAAGACTGATTCTAACAATTAGTGAAGTGATTCTAATTGTTAGTCAATAAAGCAGTAAAAATATTTTTGAATGATTCAACGTAGGTTGCCTAGGTAACATAATAAATAAACTGATTTTAATATGAGTGTAATTAAAAGATTTAGGGGACGAAATTAAGGGATTATGGGGGACAAAGATTAAGGGGGATTATTAAATGGGCAAAGTTGAGTATGTTTTTAGTAATTGAAATATTGTATCCATTTTAGATTACTTCTATTTTCTTTCTTATTCCATGCCATGTGTTCTACCGTTAGTTGAAGAGGTCATTTTTAGATTACGAAATTGTTAAACTTGGACTTGTTCGTTTGAGAAAACTAATGGAATGGTGCCTTTTCAATTTTTCTTGCAGTTATAAGAGATAGGGAAAGCGAGTTTATTTTTCGAAATTGCGTTTTCATTCGAAATATATGTTTTGAGATCCCCAATTTCACAAATGAAATATTTTTAGCCATTAATCATTATGTATGCACACAGATGGGAGTCTTTCACAATTACAGAATAAAATGTCTTAAATGAAGGAAAAAAATATAAATAAATAAAAATTGCAGGACCCAAAAATTAGATATCATTAAATCTTATGTGACATGAATATTTCAGTATTAAATTTTCTTCAAGTGGCATGAGACTTTAACCAATTTTTGTTATTTATACAGACACTGAAACATACACACCAAACATTTTTACACCCATGTAGATTGTTGTAGGGAATTATCGCACTGCGACCTATAAGATCTATTGTGCCCCCTCCCCCCCCGGAGCCTTCTCAGTGTACTGCCGGCCTCCAAGGAGTGTTCTCTAGCTATAGACAACACTGCTCATCACCGGACAGTGAGTTGTAGAGGCTCCTAGAAAGGGAAAATCTAAGGGCAGTGAAATGTATTTGGTGAGATGTGTTGTAGAATAGTGGAAGTGTGTATCACGAGCGGTTTTGTAAAAGAACTTGTAAGTATATATGTTTAAGAGAGTGAAAATAATCAATAAATAAATATTTTCTCTAAGTGAATTTAAATAGTTTATAATATCACAGCGATTATGTATAAATCAATTATTTATCTAGATTTAATGCAAGCTCTTATATTTTAAGTTATAACTGGCACAGTCCTAATGTATTCTGATTTGATGTCTACAACAGACTATATTGAAGGAATGTCTTCTAATTGTTATTTCAAATCTTCCCCTGTGAGAAGAAGTGGTACACAATGCTATCAAGTTCATGAACTCTAAAAGACAATAGTGGTCTTCTACCTGAAATGTCCTTTTGCAAGGGAATGTCACACGTTTTCATAATTTTGATTTAAATAGTTTATAATATCACAGCGATTATGTATAAATCAATTATTTATCTAGATTTAATGCAAGCTCGTATGTTTTAACTTATAACTGGCACAGTCATAATGTGTTCTGATTTGATGTCTACAACAGACTATATTGAAGGAATGTCTTCTAATTGTTATTTCAAATCTTCCCCTGTGAGAAGAAGTGGTACACAATGCTCTATCAAGTTCATGAACTCTAAAAGACAATAGTGGTCTTCTACCTGAAATGTCCTTTTGCAAGGGAATGTCACACGTTTTCATAATTTTGATTTTTTTTCAAATTAAATATATTTTTATATTTCTTGCATCCATCGCAGCAGCATGATGGCCCTTCGAACCTGGGACATCCAGCGCGCTATCACTGAACTAATCCCTTCCTTCTCTCTTGGCTTACGCCAATTAACTAGACATGGAGACCCTAGTTTGTGTCCTTGTCTGTAGAGGGTAGAGTGTATGTAGTTTAAGTGTGTACTGTTCTGACGAAGTGCATCGAGTACTGAGCTGTGGTAACCCGTGGGCTTGCTACACCCCAAGTAACTGCATGCAACAGATACCCCTTGCGGGCATTTTTACACCCATACGCTAAAAACACTTCTTTTTTTTTGTTTCATACTCAGGTCGATCTGAAAAATTATATTTTACGATGGAAAAATTTAATCTAGAAATTTTTGATTCGATCACAATAATTCTTTTTTAAAAGAAATTAGCGAAAGTAAGATATAAAAAAATGAAAAGAAAAAGATTAACATTAATATTATTGAATACTCATAAATAATGGAAATTATTGAATAACTGAAGTTGTTATAATGAATTAGAAAAATATTATCAAGAAAATTTATTATATATATTAATTTTATTTAATGAACATTTGGCTCATTATATTGTTGTGTGGAGAAATAAGAGACAAGCCGGGGTTCACACATTATTGGCAGCCGCCACCAATTTGCTATCTTTTGGCAAAAAGCAATTTATTATAACTAAAAAGGTATGAACGTGTTAAAATTATTATCTACTCTTTTTATATTACGAGTATATGGTCGGTTACCATAGTTGCCAAAAATTACGATTCTGTATTATGTATATTTGATATTCGTACTCTGGAGATAAGAAATTACTATTTTTATTTATGTTTATAATATATATATATATATATATTTTACTGTATCCATTATTTATTGGCAATACTTTTGCACATAAATTCTGTAATATAGATACTAGCTGTGCTCCAGGGACCCCTTGTTTTTTTTAAAGATATATATATATATAGTTAGTCATCCTGCAATTTATATCTCATCAAGGAATTGATCTTAGTGAAAAATTATGTAGCACAAAAGTTCATCAAAATATTTATTTATTTTTTTTTTTTTGTCAGAAATTTGGAATTTATGATTTATTTTTTTTTACTCCTATTTTTACAGCGCTTCATTTTGTTTTATTTTTTTTGCAATATAAATATATAGATATCATTTAGTCTGCTATTTTTTTTTAGCAAGCCCCCCCCCCCCCCGATTTATTTATAAATAAATAATATTGTAAAATATTTTGATACTTAACAATTTGTGCTGCCTCCAAAATTAAAGAATGATAGACAGGAAACACAGAAATAAAAAAAAGAAGAAAATTATATTCAATGTAAAAAAGAAAATGGTACATACGTACAAAATATCGTCAGAATAAAACAACTTTCCAGCATTATAGACAGTGGGTGTGTTCATATCCATCCCTGCTATACTGTAAACTGGCTTTTCCATCAAAGAGTTGTTGCGATGTTGAGGACATATACATATGTTGTTCACCAAAAATCTAAAGATAAGTTCTCTCCCCACCCCTGAAGAAATAAAATTTAAATTGTTAAACAATGATTACCGCTTAATTGTTGTGGTGGTTGGTTCCGCAGAGCTGGAAAGCATCAGAGACATTTTCCGTGGTAGCCTGCTTTATTTTGTGGTCACCGACCGGTTTCGGGCGTTCGCCCATCTTCAGGATGCGTTTTTCAGACAGTGTGACAACACAGACTTGCACAGAACAAAGTTAGTTTACACACTGACTGGTGTTGTTTTAACTGTATTTAAAACTCTGTTTTAAAATCGCTTAATTTTTAAATGATGTTAGTTTAAATTGTTATTTAATTTAATTTAAATTTTTTTTATATATTTTATATTTTATTTTGATTAGTTAATTGTAAAGTAAATCTCCCTCCAACAACAGAGTTTAAAAATTAGACCCCCGAGTGTTGTTTCCATTGTAAGGAAAATTTGCCCTTTAACAACCCAAACACGTGTTTTCCCACCTAGCTGACCATACCCCTTGACCTAGTTTAAGAGTTTAGTTTTAAATTCAGTTAAAAACAGTCAGTGTGTAAACTAACTTTGCTCTGTGCAAGTCTGTGTTGTCACACTGTCTGAAAAACGCATCCTGAAGATGGGCGAACGCCGGAAACCGGTCGGTGACCACAAAATGAAGCAGGCTACCATGGAAAATGTCTCTGATGATATTACCGCTACAGCTAGAATTTTTCTGGTCGATTAAGGTCTGGTGGATTAAGGTGGTTGCTTCCGCAATAGTAAACAATAACTTAGATTATATGCAATATAGTATGCGTATCCTTTTGGCTTAATTCTATCAGAATTATCACCGAAAATATATGTTTTCTGCTCCCGTGAGTATGAATTTTTTTTTTTTACGAATGATGATTATATATATATATTTCATTTGAGACATTTTCTCGAGAAAATTGATTATTTGGTGGTATCTGGGATGGTAGTAGTGATTAGCTTTTTCTGAAGTACCATTTCAATACTGTGTATTATTCTGCCACTCTTAAAATGTTAATATACTGTAACGCAGCCACTGGTGCCATCTAGGAGAGAAAGCAGATACCTCAAGTTCTCCTAATGGCCGCTAGGAAGCGCTGGCGACGCACTCCTCTAGCTCTTTGTAGAAGAATCGAGAAAGTTCCAGACTCTTCTCCACCGGTATAAATAGGTGGGACCACAGAGAGTTGAGAGACTTTCTTGTTACTAACTAAGTGTACGTTAGTGAAAAGTGTATAAAAAGTGAACAAAGTGAACTTTTGTTGGTTTAAACTGTGAATTAATTATTATTAAGCGTTGTATTTTGTAATTTATTGTGTAAAACAATAAATTGGTGTTTGTCTTATTGAAGTTTAGCGTATTTTATCTATACGAACCCACTTAAAACTAGTTGCTGTAGCTAGTTTAGAGGGAAAAACGTTACAATACATTAGAATATTTGATAGAATTCCAAATTTGAAGAAAATCGGTTAACCTACGGTTGCTACTTTAAAGAATAGGTTTTTGAGTTTTTTTTATATAACATTCTTTCGAAAAAAATTGATTTTAAATAGTTCTGGTGAAATTTGTTGCGTTAAATTTGAAATGTTATTTGTAGTTAGTTGGCACTCTCTTCTGCACTACAATGTAATTATTCTTTACCTGCCTAGGTAAGCAATTGTGTCTCATAACATCTTTATATATTTGGGACAAAAAAGTAAAATTCGAATTATTTTAAAAAAAATTGTCATTTTATATATAAACTGTATATTAGGAGGAGCAAGAGAAATTCGTGTGAGTGTTTCACATCAGAGTTTTACTTCTCTTATTGAGATAGTAAATGACACGTAGTTGGTTTCAAAAAGATGTGGGTTTGATGCTTTAGATTTTAACGTCGTATTCAAGTACGTGTGGGAATTATAATGCAGAATATATTATTTATTATACAAATTCTTTCATTAATTTCATTAGTAATGTAACTGTTCATATTGCATGGTGTAATTTTCTAATTGTAGCTAACGTCATTTCAGAGAATTTGCTTTATAGGTTTGTACGTTTTATGGATATTTGAATTTCTTAACTAAATCAAGTGGAGGTTCAGGGCTTATACAGTAGTTATATATGTGGTTTGTAAATGTTGAAGTATATCCATTATCCTTTGCTGGGATGTTGTTGGAAACTTGCGGGAATTGGCCCAACGGTTCCCGGACAGAAACACAGGGGGGCGGTTTCAAACGAGAATTCTGTTACAATTTTTATATATTTTCCCAAATAACTTTGAAAACCATCACCGGTCGGTCAATATGGTTACCATAAATCATGCCTTAACTTGTCTAAAACTAATTTAGAATATAAACAACCCTCACAACACCGTCGTGTTTAAAAAACATCATTTTAAAGATCTCGTCAATTGCAGGTAATCTCTCCCCTTCATCAAGGGATCCGAGAGAAATAAAAAATTTCGCTAGGACGTATTTTCAAAATATTTGGGAAAGTATAAACAAATTGCAACAAATCTAAACGTTCCTGTTATTTCCTGTGTTTATAAGTAAACGGAAAATCAAGTTTCCTGCTTGATGTGTTTTATTTTATGCTATTTACCCAAATCCCCCCCCATATATAAAAGTATATTTTGTCTATACATATGTATATTTGAAATTGTATTACATAGTAATTACTATAGCTGCCTAAACTTGGCTAAATTTACCGCCAGAAATTATTATTTCCTTTATTGGAGCATTGAAAAGAAATTTTTGCTATATTAAACCCCTTCGAATTACGTTTAACCGAATAAAAAATGTGTCTATTAATCGTAGAAGTTCGAAAAACGAATAATGAATATAAGTTTATACCTTATTCAAATAAGAGGGCGCCCACAATGACCACTCAGAAGCATAAATATGTATAACCCTTACCACCATTTTTATGGTTAGCCCAAGGATAAACATTTGTAATGACAATTTTAAAGAACATTTGTTAATTATTAACAGTCAGTCAGGAAGTCGTGCGAGTATTTCAAACCAGATTTTTACATATTTGTAAAAATAAGCATTTTTTTCTAGTAATATGATATAGAATCAGAGACATTTTTCGTGGTAGGCTGCTTCATTTTGTGGCCATCGACCACAAAATGAAGCAGGCTACCACGGAAAATGTCTCTGATGCTTTCCAGCTCTGCGGAACCAACCACCACAACAAATATGATATAGAATTTTATATTATTGAATTAATATATTACGCACGCTAAGTTGGTATAAAATTCTATATTATTCAATTAATATATTTCGCCCGCTAAGTTTGTACAAAATTTTATATTATTCAATCAATATATTACGCATGCTAAGTTCATATAAAATTTTATATTATTGAATTAATATATTACGCACGCTAAGCTTGTACCGAATTTTATATTATTGAATTAATACAATATGCACGCTAAGTTCGTACAAAATTTTATATTATTCAATTAATATACGAGTATTACGCACGCTAAGTTCGTATAAGATTTGATATTATTCAATTAATATATTACGCACGCTAAGTTCGTACAAAATTTTATATTATTGAGTTAATATATTACACACGCTAAGTTCATTTTAGTTTATCGAAGTTTTCTCTTTCTTCCGCACTTCCCCCTCTTTCTATACAAATGTTTTTTATTATTTTTATTTCCTCTTTTATTTTGTAAATAAATAATTATTAGAAATGAAGTAATAAGAAATTTAATAAAATAATTACACAGTTCTACTAAATTATTAACAATATAAACATTCACATTTTTAGATAAAAGTTTTTTTATATTACTTGACATATTTGTGCATATTTTATTTACTAATTATTGCTGTTAATTATCTTTTTTCATTGTTAATTATTCTTATTTAGTTGTCTATTGTTTTTTGAATGCTCAAGTTACAGTGAATAATATTAGTGCTATTGAATTTATCTTCTTTTTTTTAACAGTTTTGAATTAGTTAGTTTTGAGTTTGTTAATTTGAAGAAACATATTTATGTCTTGAGAAAATTAGCGAATAAAAACATCTTTGTAGAATAAGACACGACTAGCTGTGCTTTGAGAACACTTTGAGAAATACCTGTGTAGTGGAAGTACGAAATGAAAAATAATAGTTTTTAAAAATAATTTATCTAATTTTGATAATATATTAGACTGTGAATTTAACTTCAAAAAGAGTGTACTTTAGTGTCAGTACTGTAAATTGGGATCATTACAAATAGAAAAACAAAGGCACAAAATCCCGTTAGGGTAAATCTTTTATACAAGAAAATTCCCCCGCTAGAGAGAGAGAGAGCAATTCCAAAGAATAGAGAGAGCCATCAGCTTTCAAATAGTTCAATTCCAAAAATAGTCTAAACTCAGCCTTCAATCAACTAAGTCGTAATTCTGTTTCCAAAGCCAGAACACTT
The DNA here is from genome assembly GCA_011037195.1 of Triatoma infestans. Classification (NCBI taxonomy): domain Eukaryota; kingdom Metazoa; phylum Arthropoda; class Insecta; order Hemiptera; family Reduviidae; genus Triatoma; species Triatoma infestans. Next base: position 28,333 of record JAAEAF010005173.1, read on the forward strand.
CAGGAATCGCTCTCCTAGTATTAGTGCCAGATTCACAATATGTTAAATAAGTTTATAATATAGAATAAGTTGTAGTTATTATTTTAACAGAATATATTTATTGTTAACAGTGGTGATGTCTTAATTATTACTAATACTTCATTCTCTTTTAAACAAACATACTTACAAGCCCTAATACGAAACCGCTCGTGCTACACAACCAGCTACTACAAATACAAACACATCATCACGCCAAAACATTACACCTGAATCCTGTAAATCCGTATTTCTCAATTAAAGTTTGGAAAGCAAAATTCAAAAGATAAATTTCGACATATATGTTACGTACTTTTAATATTAAAAGTTATTAGAGTCTGCAACTCGTATAGGTCAAGGTGATATTGTCCCACGTTTAGATATTTTAGTAAATAAGAATATTTTGGGTGCCACAATTCCAAATATATTATCAATTATTCCATGGACTGATGATTCTAAATTCATCAATAAGTGGGGAAACAAATGCCGTTTTCTCTTGGGCGAATTACCACCACTGCATGTTCGCCATCTATCTCTAATAGCTGTCCATAAAAAAAAGTTTATCGTCGCTAGCTCACTTATTACTTTTAGATCTCATTTCTCAAATTTTTAGAGAATAATTATTTTTTTTATAACTCTGTAATAATATTACAGTTATTAAATTAAAAGCAATAGTGAATACCTTTAATTACAAACGAAGGAAGGAAAAGGCTTAATAACAAAAGCACTTCTGCACAACTACATTGTGTTACTACTTACACAGCATTCTTATCAGTTAAAAATGATGTCCTGATTAAATATATAAATAAAATTGAAATTTATTAAAATAAAATAAATGAGGAAAACAATGAAAAAAGAAAGAAAACATAAGCAATATAAAACAATTTATCGTCTTGACAGGTTGATAATGTCTTAGTAACTTCAATAGCTGAAATAATTCAAACCTATATTGATTTATCGATCATAATAATGAAAATTTAAAATTCCTAGGGAATTCACAATAAATTGATTCTGTCAAGATTGTGAAGATACTCAGGCGGTTGGTTGGGCTAGTCGCTATTCGCAATACGATTACGTGAGGGCAAAATCGGTGTTGACCAAGCATAGTGAGAAACAAGTGGGAGACTACAGATTGCTAGCGCACCTAGGTAGTGAAGGCCGGAACTAAACGACGAGGGAACCGCGGCATACTTACCACACGCTCCTCCTCAATACAAATAAATCTTATGCACTTATTTTAAATGCTCTGATTTAAAGTCAAAAACAGCCATTGCTTCTTTCTCACAAGTGACGTAAAGTAATATTATTCAAATCTAACTAGTCCAACATCTATTATTATTATTATTATTATTCCCAAAAGGGGAGGGAAGTAAACCCTACGCTATCCAAAGCCCCCTCGGGCCCATATAGCTGCCCCTAAAGAATACCTACCACTGGGACTAGAATGAAAATCCAGGCCCAGGTTTTAACCATCTAAGTTTCACAACAGACCGAACAAATCGGACCAAAACCTTAAAAGGACACAGCATAAGTTCCTCTACCGACATCCTATTCCGGCCGAAGGTCCTAAACCTAATCTCCTCACAACCCAAACAATTCGTCATCAAATGCATGGGTGTTTCCTCCTCAGTTTCACAAACTCTACAAAAAGGGTCAGGCACAAGTCCCATTATATAGAGATGTCTCCTTAAACCACAATGCCCAGTGAGGAATCCAACCAGATACCTGAGGGAGGAAATACATCGGACCCCACTACTCAAAGCTCCGTCCGGGCCCCCAATGAGCATTTAGTCCAACATCTAATGGCAATACAAGAAAAAAAAAAGAACGTATTGCAAATAAATGTGTTTGGTGTGATGTTGTGTTTTTGTATAGTAGCTTCTAGCACGAGCGGTTTTGTAAAGGGTTTGTGTGTATGCATGTTTTAAAGAGAGAGAAGTATTAGAAATAAGCAAGAGATCACCACTGTTTCGAAAATAAATATATTATTCTCTAAATGAATTTAAATACTTTACAATACCAGAAGAATATGCTTATAAATATACTGAATGAAACTAGCTATACTGATTTAAATCAAATGATAACATTTAAACTGGCACTGATGTTCTCTCAGTGAATAATACTGGTCGAATCACTAATTTACACTGTTCTGTGTGAATGCAGAATTTAGACTATCTAAAGAATGCTCTGCTCTGGCGGGGGGCCTATTTTCTCCTACAAAACAGTTGGCCAAGTGTCATTGTCTTAACCTAACGGATTCTTGTCCCTTTATCTCTTCAATAGTACTGACCTTAATTTAATAGTACCTGACTCTTTCCCCATCACTAAAATACACTATTTTATTTTCCAAAATTATTTTCACTTTTGCATTTGATTCTTCCACTACATGAAACAAATCCCAAATAGACACTTTTTTTTTGAGATTATATCAAAGAAAACAGATTTTAGGGGCAGGAATTAATGGACCTTGATTTTAAAATACAGTTCTCAGTATTTCATTTACTTTTTCATATTAATCAAATTATTAAGAAATAATTTAATGCGCTTCAGAGAAAAATTAATATTAAAAAAAAAAAGTTCATTTTTACACTTTCATTCCTATGGTCAATAACTGAATACATGTGTAAAAATCTGGTGTAATACACTCACACAACTTTCTCTTACTCCAGTTCTCAAAATTATAATTGACAAATTTTATAGTTTGTGTATTCATTAATGAAATTCTTCGAAAACTGATAAACTGTCCCGTAAAAGCGCACTTCCGGTTTACTAATTTCCTTGAAACGCGGAATTTTGGCTACCTATTTATTTCTTATTAATTTTACTTGGATGATGGAATTGTATAATCAACTATGATAGCACTTTAGAAAAAAATCATAACCCCACCATTCCCCTAAAAGTGCCCTTAAATGAATTTGGCCAGAGAAAAATTAAAAATAAAAGTTGTAGATCATTGTATGTTTAGTTTATATAGGAAGTTTCAAGAAAATCGTCGAAGACATTTTTGAGAAAATCGCGAAAAAGAGAAAAAAATCATTTAGTAAAGTGGTAAAGTAAACGCACTTCCGGTTATTCGATTTTTTTCAAACTCGGAATTTCAACAACATATTTAATTCTAATTAACATTATTTAGATGACAGAATTGCCTAATAAACTGAAATAGCACTTTAGATGGATACCTAACCCCACCCCTCCCCTAAAAAAGTGCCCTTAAATGCATTTTCCCGGAGAAATGTTTCGAATATAAGTTATAGCTCTTTGTATGTGTGGTTGATGTTCCAAGTTTAAAGAAAATCGTCGGAGCCTTTTTTTAAGAAAATAGCAACAAAAAAAATTTAAAAAAGTCCAACTAGTAAAGTGGTACTTCCGGTTGAGGAATTTTGACAAATGACGTACTGTCAGATCTCATGGTGATACCTAAACGGAAAATCAGGTTTCAACTTTCTACGGTTTTTCGTTTTTGAGCTATGCTGTTCACATACATACACACACACGTACATACACACAGACCATTTGCTAAAAACTACTTTTTTTTTGACTCAGGGGACCTCAAAACGTATATTTCCGGTGAAAACTCGATATCGAAAATTTGACACGATTACAATACTTCCCTCTTACTAAGGAGTAAGAAAGTAAAAAAAAAAAATTGAAAAATTACTTTACTCACTGTTTAATAAATAACTTTTCGTTTAAAGTCATTACATAGTAATTAATTTTGCCACTAGTTTAATTATTATGTGATAAACTATTTAAATTCAAGTAGCCTGAGTCTTCTTTTTTCAAAAACTCGAAGCAAATTAAATTTGTTCAATGAATTATTTGGTTTTGTTAAAATAATCTAATAAAAGAAAAAACAAATCTTTCTCATTGATTGCTATTTGCTTTTGGCTCCTTTTCTCTCTTTTCCACACGCTCTCTCTCTCTTTAAGAGAACAATTAATCTTATAAATCTGCGTTAAATTAGGACTGACAATTCTCTAATTGAAGAAATTCAATCTTCACTTTCTAACACTTTGATTTATTACATTTTTTTTTTTTTTTAAGTGAAGGAAATTATTTAAAAGAATTGCAAGAAAAAAAAAAATATATATTAATGATATTTACATAAATAAATGGATTTAATAAAATTTTTTTGGTTGAGCCTGTTAAAATATGTTTGCGTGTATATGTTGTGTGTGTATGTGTGAACGCGTTGGTGTTTAATTTTTTTATCTCTTGTCTAAAATTAGAGTAATTTATATTTCTTTATATTTTGGCAGTTTTATATGTATGTTATCTTATCGTTATTAATAGTAATGAAAAAATAAAAAAAATAAAACCATTTGGGCTTTTTATTACAAATAATATGTTTTTTTATTGTTTTTTTTTTTTTTAGATTTCTTGTTTAGTTTTTTTAGATTAGATTATTTTATTATTTTCATTATTACTTTCTCTTACTTCCTTCCTACCTGGTATAGAGGAAGTATTGCGATCGTATGACATTTTCGAAATTAAGTATTCACCGGAAATACATGTTTTGAAGTCCATTAATAGGGGGAAAATGTTTTTAATGAATGGTCTATTAAGTGTGTGTGTGTGTGGACACCAATTGCTGAAACGTTCTTTTTTTTTTCTTCTATTGCCATTAGATGTTGGGACAAGATGGATTTTGAATTATATTACTATACATAACTTGTGAGAAGAAGTAATGGCTGTATTTGCTATGTAGCAGTGCATAAGCATCTTAAAGAAAAGTTTCGAGAACAAAAGGAGAAGAGTTTTGAGAACAAAACATCTCAAAAAAGAGTTAAAAAAAAAAATCTGAGGAATCTCAAACTTGGAATGGTAACTGCAGAGTCACTTTTATTTATTATAATTTTCCGAAAAATTTATTTTAAGATAGTTGAGCGGAAATTATGGCGTTGATTTTTTAGATCGGAAATTCTCCATTGATGTTTTTGGTGGATTACTTTTCTCTTCGAATAAAATCTGCCCCAATGAAGAAGAGTAGCTGAGAGAGAAAAAAAATACTAACTTACTTTCTATTTTTCAAATCATTTTCCTAGGAGCCTCTACAGCTCATTGTCCGGTAATGGACAGTGTGTAAGGAGAGAGAACACTGCCCGGTGGCCGGCAATACACTAGAAGGCTCCGGGCGCCCTTTGACCATAGTTGTTGACGCGCCTTAAATTTACAAAAAAAAAAATCTTAGATAGATGATGTGTACCAGTTTTTAGCATATCATTTGGAGGGCTCCTTTTTTTGGTTTTGAACATTGTGCTTGTATCTGTGCTAGTATAGAACTATTGCTGAGTAATAAGCATTGGTGTTATTTATGTTGTTAAGCCTGGATATCCCAGTCATAGGCCAATAATCTAGCAAAAAAGCTGGGTATGAACGGGCCCTCTTACTGGAGTTTGTATCTAGCAGACTTGTACAGAAAGTTAAATTCATAGCGACCTTAAAGAATCTGATGTCATTGTCTTTATACGTACTTAGTTCAATTTGTAGCCCTCATACTAAAGAATATTGGATAGGATGAATAAGTGAATGTGCTCCCCAGTAAGTTAGGGTTTGCCTTTGAAAAAGCTAACCTCAAATAATTGCACATTTCAACTACCGCTATCCATATTATGTGTGTGTGTGAGTAGTGAAAATGGATGTAAAACTAAATTTTAATCTTTCTTTTTTTCTGTTTATTTTTGCATGTGACACATTTCTCTTTTACGTTGCAAAATCGCTTCTAAGAGAATAATGAGGTGTAATGGAGTTGATGAGGAGAGAAATAATTAGAGCCATCTGAAGACACTATTATAATATAACTATAAGTTTACACTGACTGCACTGGACTGTAAAGATTTTATAGAATAAAGGAGTAGAGTAGAGTTATGAGACGATGCGATGTATGTTGAAACTGATAGATTGATTGATTGATCCATGTCTAGATCTCTCACTGACTTATATACAGGTTCCCCCCACTCTAGCCTGCTTAAGTGAGAGAGTACGAGAGAGAGTCTGTTTACTCTCGGTCGGGCTTGGCTCTCTCTCTCTTGCCGTTACATGAGGCTTAATAGTAATTGATGTGTTCACAAATGGCACCATTTATTTAGTAAAAAATCAACATGTGGTAGGAAATGTGAAGTCCTTGCAAACTGTAAATGGAATAATATCTCTATTGCGGTATATGAGGAATGGACTCAGACTAAATACTTAGGGGCCGCAGTAAATGAGAACAACAAATTAACTGAAGAATTTTTTGGATTGTCAGCCGGTAAAATGAGTTTTTATAATGGGTGTGAAAAGTAGAGAGAATGGAAGTTATGACGCATCCATAGGAAAAGTACCAATGCCGAGTCAGCAGAGGCTGCTTTTATATAAATACAGCCACCGACCAGCAGGCAGGCAGTTCTCCACTCACCACCAGATAGTTCACATCCAATTTCATATATATAACCAATTGTTCAGTTATTATTATTATTATCTTTATATTGTAATTTCTAATAAAACTCTTTTTAAAAAGGCTAGTCAGGGTTCCTGTAACATAACTGGCGCCCGAACAGGGACTGCGAAGGCTCAAGTCTAGTGCGACCATTTGTCTCACCGTGCGACCATTTGTCCCACATTGAAAGAAGACTAGCAGCTCCCACATCAGTGGCTTGTTCGCAGTACTCAACCCACAGGAACCAGGACCATCCCCAGACGACTGAAGAACGGCAAGCTGGCGAGTCAACAACAACGCCTAAAATCTGTAAGTAACTCATCTGTCCTTAAACCTTCTAAATTAATCATTCCTAAAGAAACTATCCAAACGATCCCCGAAATGGCCCAAATAAATTATAAAATCTCTAAGGAGGACTATGACCACATTCCCTACTTCGACGGAAACCCTTCAGAGCTGGCGTTCTTTTGTGAAATTGTGGAAAGTGCTTACGCTACAGTTTGTGCAGAGAATATAGCGGAACGAGACTATAATCATAATATCTTGTTTATAAAAGTAAAAAGTAGATTAGTAGGACCTGCTAGAAACGTACTCCTTTCTAATAACGTAGACCACTTACTAAATTTATTAAAATACTTAAGAGAAAGTTTTGCCGACTCGAGGTCTTACGAGATCTTAAAAGATGAAATTTTCCAAACAAAAATGCATGCTAGAGAGTCTCCCATTGACTTCGTCAATAGGATACAGGAGCTGAGGAACTTAGTTTATATTAGACTTAAACTGGACGGACTCACAGCCGACACACTAAAACAAATAATAACAAGAGTAGACAAAGAAATAATTTTTCATGTCTACAAATGCCTACCTCCTACATTAAGCAACCATATCATGATATTCGACCCCAACACTCTAGACGAAGTACGGAGCATAATTTATAACAAATGTTCTTTTATTGTGGCTAATTTAAATCCCTCCTACGGTCCAAAAAAGCCTAACCAACCCTTCAGAAAATCAAATCCTTACAACCAACCCCAACAGCCGTACAGACAGCAATACTCTTACAGACCAAGCCCACAACATTTTGTACCAAGCGTCCCCAGGGCTCAAGCCCCTAGCTATCACTACAAACCAATTGAATATAATCCTAAACCTATAGAACCTACTCCTCAGACCTCTCGTTACCAGTCCCAACCGCAACGACCGAACGTTGGACAATCCTACCATCCTAATCATCCAAACAATCCTGAGCACCCCTTTAATCGACCCAGACTACCTCCGGGCTACTTCTCTCAAAACACGGTGTCCATGCGAACCGCAGGCAGACCCCGTTTCAAAGACTACATTTCCCCACACGAATTGACCCACTGCCGAAATGAAGACCCACCTGAAAATTATACTGAACCAGGTAAAACATATGAGGACAGACTTTCCCGCCTAGAAAATTCTATAGACAAGATAACAGAAAAATTTGAGCATTTTTTAGACGATGGCCACGAGAGCCAAGAAGGCCCCCCGAATTTAGCTTAAACCTCGTAAATAAATCACTACCCCACTTCGTAGACAAATCCGGCCTCAAATGGCTAGTAGACACAGGCTCGTCGGAAAATTATATCAATCCAAATGTGGTTCCCGCTAACGCCCTATTAGTAAAAGATCCCTTCATAATCTCCACTCCCGCAGGTAAGAAGCAGGGAGAATCCGCATGTAAATTCAACATCCTAGAAACCTTCAACGTAAACCTCCAAACCAAATTCCATTTGTTTCCTTTCTCAGACAAATATGACATCCTATTAGGCCATAAGACCATGCAAGAACTTGGCATGAGTATAGACCTAAACAATAATGTCCTTTCCTATCCCCAAGGCACAATCCCCCTGAAAGTCACCCTTAACGCCACAAGCGACGATCCAAATATAATCAACATAGAGCAAGGTGTCAATTTCATAGAGTTACCAGTAAAAAATAAGGAATTAAAATACGGGCTAATTAAGGAGAATATAAAATTAAATGATAAGGTCACGGTAAAAGAAGGCCTTTATAACATTAGTAATAATAAAATTCTATGCGAAGTCGAATCCAAAGAAGTAATGGCCATTTGCCCCGAACCGATGGACGTTGACGAACCGCAAGAAATTTGTACAGACATCCCCGACATAGTAATGACCAATTGTCCCGAAATGTCCGGTGATCCTGTCTTAAAAGAAATAAAAAAGGAAATCCCTACTTTAATTAGAACTAGCCACATGAACGAAGAAGAAAAGGGAAAAATAACTAGATTACTTCAAGAATATCCCCAAATAATAAAAAGGGAAAATGATCGCCTAAGTTCTACCAATCTCTTAAAACACAAAATACGAACCACCGACGAAAACCCGGTATACACCCGAAATTATAGATACCCGGAAGTCTACCGGAAAGACGTACAAGTCGAAATTGACAAACTACTAGAGAACAAAATTATACAGCACTCGAACTCCCCCTACAACAGCCCAATTTGGGTAGTACCAAAGAAACCAGACGCCTCCGGAAAAAAGAAAATAAGAATGGTCATAGACTACCGCAAACTCAACAACAAGACAATCGAAGACAAATTCCCCCTTCCTAACATTGAGGACTTATTCGGCAAAATAGGACGCGCGACTTACTTTTCGGCCATTGACTTAGCTTCGGGATTCCATCAGATTGAAATGGACCCCGAATCAATCCCCAAGACAGCGTTCTCTACAGAAGACGGACATTACGAGTTCTTACGCCTACCCTTCGGACTTAAGAATGCACCCCCCACTTTCCAGAGGGCCATGAATTCCATTTTTTCTAGGATCCCTAACGTACTGGTGTACATGGACGACATTATAATCTTCTCCGACAATCTGGACGAACACGTAAAACACCTTAAGACGGTTTTTGAGAAACTAAAACAACATAACTTAAAGATACAGCTGGACAAAACTGAGTTCTGCAATAGAGAACTACTCTTCCTAGGACACATTATATCAGACAAAGGAATACAACCAAACCCGGCAAAGTTAGAAGCCATTGCAAAATTCCCTCTCCCTAAAACAGAAAAACAAATCAAACAGTTTCTAGGACTAACTGGCTACTATCGTAAGATGATAAAAAATTACGCTAAAATAGCTAGACCACTGACTCTCGCACTCAGGAAAAACAGAACCTTAGTGATTGACGACGACTACAAAAAAGCTTTTGAAACCCTCAAATCCCTTCTACAGAACAGCCCTATCTTACGACTACCGGACTTCGAAAAACCTTTTCTCCTTACAACAGACGCCTCCAATTATGATATAGGAGCAGTCCTATCCCAAACCATTGACGGAAAAGACCTCCCCATATCCTTTGCCTCCCGCACATTAAACAGACAAGAAGAGAATTACTCTACAATAGAGAAGGAATTATTAGCTATCGTTTGGGCGTGCAAACATTTCAGACCTTACATATACGGACGTAAATTTATCATACAGACGGACCACAAACCTCTACAGTGGCTACATAATCTAAAAGAACCTAACTCCAAACTTATCCGCTGGAAATTACAACTAGCCGACTTCGACTTTGACGTTAAGTACGTCCAAGGAAAGACTAACGTAGTAGCAGACGCACTATCGCGAAACCCACCAGAGGAACAACACCTAAACGCCGTAGAAACCTCTTCTCCAGATCCAGAAGAAATCCTAAACGAATTCCTTTCTGCCCCTTCACCTGAAACCAGTGACGAAATCCTAGAAGACCTAGCACGAGTTCTAAACATTACTGACGAAGACGACAATGAGAGTTTGCAAACGCAGCACTCTCAAGAATCCTCTAACAGCCAAATTAAAATAGTGGACGACAAAGCCCGTTGTATTAACGTAGAAAAATTTCAAATTGTCCTGACCCGCGGTAACCCGGAGACGAAAATCCCAATAGACAGACCTTTCAACAAAACTAGATATAACTGGTACACGAGGTACCCTTACTCTAACGACATTGAAGAATACTGCCTAGAGTACTTCCAACCTAACCACACATACGGCGTCCTATGCTCACCCCCAATCGAAAACTCAATCGACGAACAAATCTACGACCAAATCTTTGCCCACCTGACAAACATAGTAAAAGAAAAGTTTCCTACGGTCAAACTCAAGCGGTACTACACCAAAAGACTCGACGTAACTGACACCTCAGAGCAGGAGGAAATAATCCTAAACCGACATGTAGGCAAGACCGCACATAGAGGTATTCATGAGGTTTACAACAACTTATCGCAGCGATACTACTGGCCCAAGATGTTAGAGTTAATAACAAAAGTAATTAACAATTGTTCCCTGTGCAAGGAAGTCAAATACGAACGCAAACCAATTAGACAAGTTTACGAACTTACACCTACACCCTCTAAACCATTCGAAAAACTCCAGGGAGACATACTACACTACGACGGAAAGCAAATTTTCACTATGGTAGACTGTTTCTCAAGAAAACTGTATGGTTATCTAATCAAAACGGCATCCGCAAATGAAATTGTCAATTCACTAGAAAACTACCTCAGCATATTCCCGT